>CAODLS011303225.1:0-10675 GCA_948243855.1 Flueggea neowawraea | reverse complement strand
GATTTAATTAATTAGCTAAAAGAAATGGAAGAAATTGGAAATAGGAAAGGGAGAAATTCTTATTCAAGTAGGACTTGAAAAGAAATTCGGCCTAGGGTTTTGGAGGGATTGCACATACAATTCGACTGGGGTTTTTGGTAGCCACACTTCACTCCTATTTTATCTCCTTGCCTTTCCTAGCCGAAACCCTTATTGGAGGAGAGAGAAATTGATTTTTGATACTCGAAATATTCGGCTAGGGTTTCCCTTTTCCTACTTCAACCGAAACCCTAATAATAAATAGGAAGATAATTTGATTCTCATTCGATCTTTGCTAATCTAGGGTTCAGCCATCTTCCGAAAAGGAGAAAGAAAAATTGTTTTTCTTTTCTCTAACAAATCCGAATTTCTCAAGGCAACAAAAGGAGTTTCTTTTAGTGCTAGCACATATGAGCCTAACCAACGATCTTGTGTGTGTGAGAGAGTAAAGGGGAGTCGTCTTTTGACAGTCCCTAGATCAATTCGGCTTAACATAAACAAAGGAGAAACAAATTCGGAAATTTCAGCTTTTGGAGAAAAGCAATTCGGCTAGGTTGAAAAGGTACATATATATTCAACTCTTTTTTATTAATTATGATTACATACAGTGTTCTTGGATGTTTCTTGTGTGATATTGTTGTATTGTTGCTATATTTGATGTTGTTTATTCGCATAAGAAACCCAACAGTAATTTCATGTCCAAGTCTGACTTTGCACTTTAGGACCTTCCCCCTTTTATTATTGATTGTTGCATGCCCCTTGAATAATGTATTTATTACATGATTATGTACTCATAAATTGATACTTGTTCTCCAGATGCTTGAAGTTATTCGACTCGAGGGTCATTCTATTGTGTAGGAAGATGCTTTTGTTTCAAGGGACTTTCATCTCCTACAGGTGGAAATTTAGCATCTTATTTTGAATGTTTTGAGTTTTAATCTAGTGCAATTTTAGTCTCTGTGTAGGCAACTGGACTCGATTTTTTTTGTTATTTCATCTTTCTCTCCACACACGAACATGGTAAACTTTGTGTTACTGCAGCAGGAGCAAATTTGATTGTACTTGTTCTTACTTTCTACTCTCTCTCTCTCTCTCTCTCTCTCTCTCTCTCCAATTTTTTGGTCTACTATAACCGTCAACATTTTTCTCCAAAGGTTACCATTGCATCATTCTGAACAGTGTTGCCATCAATTTTTTTTTTCCATAGATGACTGTTTCGTGGAATTTTCAGAAATTCATTGAGAGAAGTGTTCTCTACATTCATTTGTTGTTTAGATGTCTGTAAAAGTTCTAATTATCTTCCTTAATAGTATGAATTAGCTTCAATGCTGTTTCTCTGGCAGATATGTAGTGGAATTGATGAGAATGCTGTTGGTGCCTGTTCTGAACTTGTGTTTGCTCCTATTGATGAGATGTATCCTGATGATGCTCCATTGCTTCCATCTGGTTTCCGTGTCATTCCATTGGATTCAAAGACAGTAAGTCATTTTTCATTGTTGGAAGTTGATCTCCAAGTCTTGGTGCAATTTATATTTGTGAGCTTCTCTTTTGCTTACCTGCTAATGTTATGATGGTATAGAAGGATACACAGGATGCATTGAAAACACATCGTACACTGGATCTAGCTTCAAGTCTTGAAGTCGGCCCTGCAATGGACAGTTCTACAGGTGATGCTTCACCTGGCCATAGTCTGCGATCAGTGTTAACAATTGCCTTTCAATTTCCCTTTGAGAGCAATCTACAAGATAATGTCGCAAACATGGCCCGTCAATACGTCCGCAGTGTGATATCATCTGTCCAGAGAGTTGCCATGGCCATATCTCCATCAGGATTAGGCCCAGCTCTGGGGCCAAAGTTATCTCCTGGCTCTCCTGGCTCTCCTGAAGCTCTTACACTATCTAACTGGATCTGCCAAAGCTACAGGCAATTTTTTCACCCTAAAGCATTATCCTATAGTGACAACTGACATGATGCTAAGAAATTGGTGCTATAATGGGCACTCAACTGAAAATTGTTTCCACTGTTTTTGTGCAGTTGTTTATCACTATTTTTCTGAAGTTTACATTTTTATTCTTTCTGCAGTTACTTTTAGGGGCAGAATTGCTCAGAGCAGATTCCAGTGGTAGGGACTCGATAGTGAAAAACTTATGGCATCATCAGGATGCTAATTTGTGCTGTTCATTAAAGGTAAATTAATTGGAATGAGAATACTGCTCCTCTTTTTTTTTTCCTGATGAACAGAATACTGCTTATATATCATCCAAGTAGTGTTTGTTGTCGGATTGCGTCAGTATTGACCACTTTTCTACCATGGAAGATTTAATATCCACTTCTCTAAATTAAAGGTAAATTGGTTCTGATGATGCAGTCATTGCCGGTTTTCATCTTTGCTAATCAAGCGGGGCTTGACATGCTGGCGACAACTTTAGTGGCTCTACAAGACATCACGTTGGACAAGATATTTGATGAATGTGGCCGCAAGACGTGTGCTGATTTCGCGAAGTTAATGCAACAGGTAAGCTAAAACTGCTTTGCCAAAACCTTCCTTAATGGCGATTGCTGAATCAGGAGTTTGTAAATTAGCTCCAGTTTCCTAATATTAGACAAAAAGGGTAAACGTAAGATCTAAGTGGCGGAATATCCATTTGCATACTTGCAGGGATTCGCTTACTTACCCGCTGGAATTTGCATGTCGACGATGGGGCGCCATGCAACATACGAGCAAGCTGTTGCGTGGAAAGTCCTTGCTGCTCCATTGCCTAGCCTTCTCATTTGTAAACTGGTCTTTTGTGTGAACTCCACAATTCATTAATCCCAACCCTCAAGCCACTCTTCATTCCCCCAGTCTTCACAAGCAAAAACACTGAAAATGAAAAGAAAAAGAAAGAAAAGTTGGAGAACTTTGGAAAAAAAAAAAAGTTTTGTTATACTTTTAACACCCAGCCCCTCAGGTTTGCATTATATTAATTTAATTTATTTTTACCTTAGTGCACTCAAATTTTTCGTACCGTCTCCATGTAAATATATGGTTTTGTCAGAAGTTGAGACTGAATTTAAGGATGAAATATAGTTTCTCTTTCATCAGAGTTTTTAAGCAGACAAAATTGCAAGTCACTAGCTGTATTTTACAGAGCCTTGATAAATGCTGCAATGCAATTATGTTCAAAAATTGCATGGAACAGAACTGCAGCAAGTAATTATCTTGACAATTTACTTATTGATGATGGGTGGTGCAGGTAATCCGATATGTAAATACTAAAAATTTTGGATTCGAGGTGGGTTCTACTATTATACTAATTTGGATTCGAGTTAGATCCGAAGCGGGCAGGAACCGTACTAATGACTTCTGCTGGATACCTGTATGTTGGAGTGAATGAGGGCTTTAAATGGCTTGACCGTATTACTAACGCTATTGTTGCTTCTTCCAGTCGACTGCTATTACTATTCACGGGTCCTGTTTATGGCTGTCTTGTTAAGCTTCTTTGCTTGATTGGCGCCAACACGGTATATTTTGCATTAAATATGGGTTTTGGAGCTTTAACTTTTGGGGAAAAGCACACAAATACACACAAAAAACCCCCCTTAATTTCACAATGGGACCACATTAAAAATCTTTACAGAAATGAAAGGATGGAAAACTATAATTTTACAAATATCATAATTTGAATATTTTTTGTTCTACATCGTATTGATTATGTATCAAAAAATTGACCATGTGCTAAAATGAGTACAAAACGAGAATAAATTATTCTCAGTATTACAGATACGAAAATGAGTACAAATCAAGTACAAAACGAAAACAAAATAAGCACAAACCGAGTACAAATTGAGTACCAACAAAATGCATACAAAACAAGACAAAATGAATACAAAAAATGAGTACAAAACAAAAAAAAATTAAAAATTATATTAATAATTTTTATTATTTGGTAAAATTATGAGTACAAAACCGGTATAAAACAAGTGCAATACTGAAAAAGTTTTGGCTGGCCATTTGATTGGGGACCATCCTCTCATTCTATTTACTTTTTAAAGAGATCCAATAATATGTCTCGCCAAAAATATATGAGTTTGGCAACTAGGAGAAGCACGAAAATTATTGAATATAGCGTTCATTCAATTATATGCTCATTGTTTAATAGTCATTATTAATTTAAGTCGAGTTTAGTATAGTTAAATTAGGTAAAGTAAAATTATAATTCTATTGAATTTACACTTGTTTTTTAGATTAATATATAATTTTTAAATCATATAAAATAAAAAAGATAATATTAAAAGATAATAAAATAATCACCATTTAGTTTTACATATTCACTAATTTGTACTCTTTATTTATATTATTATTATTCTTTGAAAAGGTGTTAAATACACTAATTACGTAGTTAATTGATAAATCACTTTTTATTTCTCTTATTACTAATTTAAAGAGAATTGATATGAACAAATTTAATATATATATTTTTAAAATGTAAATCAAAGAAAGAGTATGACAATGTTTTAGTCATTATAACAAAAAAAAAAAGATAAACCACTAAAATCTTCTTACATGAAATTTTTATTAAATAATTGATTAGTTTGATGCATATCAAAATTTTTATTTTATGTATATTGTAATTGTATGAAATTTTTAAATGAATTCTATGTGTTTATCACAATTAAAATAAAATAATATAGTAAATATAATTATTTACCAATTTAATAAAAAACATATATAGTATGCAACACACACTCGTAAAAAGCTAAACTTTCGAAAATACAAGGATCACAACAGAATATTTATCAAATGTCTCTTGAACAAAATGTTTTTTAGAAAAACTCCCTAATAAAATGCTATCCATGAGATGTAAATAAACCTGTGATTACTTAACAAACCCAGATGATATTCGAGTGATATTGATAAGACATTGCCCATCAGAGTAGAAACCTATGACTATTTAACATAATGGGATGACAATATACGTGGAATTTTTTGGGTTATTTACTTGAATTAGGACTTGTCAAATTTTTAGCTTCACAATACTAGTATATTTGTTAAATATTATGGGATATTTGTTGTTTAACGTATTGTATCAAGGATATCTGTTGTTGTATTATCGTTTGATTTTATTTAATGTGAATATTTATTTATTTATTGTGTGTGTTATTATTATAGCATTACAAAAGAGATATTACAACAAGTATCCCTTAAATAATACAATGACAAATGAGCAATAAATACAATTGTGAATATTAGACGAATAATAATCTCATATATAGATGAGGGATCCACTTGTACTAGGCATAAGTTTTTTCAATTTACATTAAATTCTCACCATTCATTCTTTCAAATCTAATGACTCATAATCAATATATATGTAATATCTCGTCCGTTCATATTGGATTCCTGTAGCTTTTCGTTCGATTTTGATTCGGTTCTTGAATGATTCCGATGATGATTACATGTCTGAGATGATGATTTGATGTTTGATGATGCTTAATGAATGTATTTCCGAGGGTTAAGGTATTTTTGAGCCCCGAGTATGGTTCAAGGCAAGTTTGAAAGTGTGAAACGTCACGTATGTAGGCTAGAGAGGTCACAACGTACGTTGTCTTGACTGTAACGTATGTTATCTGGGCAGAGGGCAAAACGTACGTTGGAAGAAGTGAGACGCACGTTATCTGGGCTCTGGGATGATCAACGTATGTTGCCTTATGAAGACGTACGTTAGTTGCTTCAAGACGTATATTGAAGTGTGTTTCTTCAGATCCAAGGCCATTGAATGCTTCATAAAGTACGTTGAGGGTGCAAGACGTACGTGAGGATTGCATCTAACGTACGTTAAGCTTGGGAATGATGTACTTTGCTTTGCAAAATCATCGAAACGGTGCGCTTTGATCCGTCCGTCTTTAAAACGCCCAAACCCGACTCTTTCTTGGCCATTTCTCTTTTTTCACTACTCAAACACACTTCAATCTGTCTCTTAACGTCTCCCATTACTCCTTATCCATTTCTTAACATCTTTAGAGGTAAGATCATGATTCTTTTGCCATTCTTTCATCGTTTTACGCATTTATTGTTGGAATTTCTTTTTAGGCCGAATTTGAATGGATTTGATTTTTTGGGTGATTCTGATGAAATGGATGCTTAGGGAGGTTAAATTAAGTTAGATGAGACTTATATAGACATTATTCAAGCTTTGAATTAAAGGATTTGATGAGTTTTTGAATGGGTTAGGGTTTAGTTCGGGTTTAAGCAATTTTTGGCAATTTTGTTATTTTGAGGAAACTGATGCTAGATTTGTGTTCAAGAGGTCGATTAGAGTCCATGTAGGTGATTGGAAATGATTTTTATCTGTTGAATCGAGAGTTGAAAGTTTTTGGGTAATTTTCTGCCGAAAAGACCAAATCTGATATTTTGCATATTCTGTACCAAAATTGAAATTTTGAGAGCCTAGGGATAGCAATTTCTAAGAGCTTAAGGATTAATTTGAGAATTTTAACTACTTGAAAGACTGAATTATAATTTTAAAAAAGTTTAAGGACTTATTTATAATTTTTTGTGATATTAGGGATTAAAGTGTAATTTTATAAAAGTTGAGTGACCATTCTATAATTTTACGAAATATGCGTTTTTTTAGACAAGAGCGTTAGATCTTCAATTTCAATAGGACTTCTGATGTCGTCATGAATTTGAGATTCGCATTTGCATTCCATGCATACTTTGTAATGCCATAGTTCTATACCATGTTTGACCCCGATATAAACTGTCTGCTATTCGTCCTGTTTGATTTTCGAGGTGCTCCGCCATCCACCTGTGGTCAATGATTTTTGAATTATTTGGCACGGCGTCCAAGTAAGTGTGATGACAGTTTTAGACACATAATCTGTGTCTTCCAAATCTATATGTTTTTGTTGTGTCCAGTTTATATTTGTAATCTGAATAACTAAAGAATTGGCTAATGTAAACTCTAACGTATGTGTTAACATAATATTCTATACTCTATTTTTCTAAAATCTCAGCTATATATTTTTTGAAAATAAATTTCTTCTTTGCATGCATGTCTGCTCGCTCTCTCTCTCTCTCTCTCTCTCTATATATATATATATATATATATATTGGTAATAAATAATCTGTTAGAAAATGAATACAACCTTCGATATTAATTATTATATTATTAATTATGATCTTGAACATTATGTATTTAAACTCTATGCCCTCTAAATATTATATTATATATATTATAACATATCTATAATAACTTTTGATATTAATTGTCTATCTTTGTAAATATGTATATATGAATATATAAATATTCTTTGGATATATATTTTATTTGAAATATGTTCACTTATATTTTTAAATGAATATATGTCTGGCTCATATATGTATATGCTTTGAATATGTCTACTTTGCATATATGAATATGCTTATACTCTTTTAATTTATATATATGTTTGGTATGTCTGAATTCTGAGAATAATTATTTTAATTATTCTAACTATGATTTGAGACACCTAACTACGAGATAGCGTAACCTTTGGTATACCAATGCTCTATCAAGGCCCTAGTTGACAGGGTAATATGGTGACCCGTGTGTACCGCGCGACACATGAGACTTATTTGTTCTCTGGTGGCATCAGTCCATACGTCTGCTTTTGATCCTATCTGATTTTGGTCTCGTGTCTGGTATTTATTTAAATAGCTGTCTGCTATATTTTTGAATAAATAGTTGAACATGTTTGACTTCTGTATTATTGAGCATGTATTATTGATCCTACCCTTATAATATATTTTTGTTGTGATCTAGCGAGGTATATCCTGGTGGAGCCTGTGGGCTGTAATGCTTGCAGATGTACTCCTATAATAGGTTTTTGTCTATATCAGTTTTGAGACTCTTAAGGTGATGAGTACTATTTGTGGCTGCTAAGGCTGTTAGCTGTTGACATTTTTGAGCCGAGTACTGTTTGGGGTCTTAAGGTTATTATTCTGTTTGTGATCTTGTTTGGCACAATTTTAGTATATTATGGGTGTATAATCAGTGATAATAAAATATATTATGAACTCTGTATATGTAGTGAATAATTAATTGCATGTCGTTTGTATTATAATAATTATATGAAATTCTGTCATAATATCTATTTGGTAATTATTATGTTGTATGCTCGTCTGCAAAATGTTTTATGGATATATTTTATACATATATATAGATAGATAGATACATATATATATATATACAAATATATACATATATATATATATACATATACATATATGATATTCTTATTTTTATTTCGTATTCAAAATGTCTATTGTTTGCTATCTGTGTAAACCATTTTCGAAATGAATTTTTGAACTACTATCTATGAATACTAGTGTATATTATTATTTTCTGATTATATATGTGTATGTGATATTTTCTGAAAACGTTTTTAAAATAGTTTATGTAATGTCCCGGATGCGATATAGAGTGTCATTCCTCATTAAGTTTTCTCACCCCCCTCCTCCCCCTCTTTTAACATTTTCAGGTTATCTTGGCTTCTTCTCTCAATAAGGATTTCTGCTTAGCAGTGAGTGACCTTTTGTCCAAGCCCCAGTATATTAGTTCACTAGATGCTCCACACCGGGTTTCTGTGAGATATGATTGTATCTGGTTATTTTGGTTAATAATACTTTCTTTATATATTAGCTTATGTTTTATTACTTAGAAATATTATTTTGAAATCATTTTCGTATTAAAACCTTTATTCATTTTTGGTTTAATTATGGTTTGAATAATAATTGGGTAGTTGTTCTGATTATCCGAGGCTTATGCGAGACGGGCTGGGCATCCAGTTTGGTTCATCTCGTACTTCGATCATGGTCCGTTTTTGGGTCGTGACAATATATATAATAGTTAAGGAGTTTTCCCTAATTTTTGCCAAGTGATTTATTATCTTATTGACACTTGGCTTTTTATTTCTCTTTCAAGTTACTTTTAATTGTTAATAAATATTCTTTAATCCTCTGCACATTATATTCAATTACTTTTTAAGATTATTCCTCCACACATTATATTCAATTACTTTTTAAGATTATTTTAGTGACTAATTAATATTCTTTTATCATCTAAATGTTACAAAGAATGAATAATCAGTGTTGAAGGAATGCTAAATATTTGGCTTTTTTTTAATTGAAATATTATATTTAGAGAGTTAAAAATTGTGGACTCAAAATACAAAAAAGAGATAAAAAAAAGAACAATATAGTCTCCCTTGCCTCCCATGCTCTTCCAAGAATTTCATATTACAATCTTAACTTATCAATCATCATTGTTCACGTTAACTTCAACTTTATTGAATAAGAATTTATATTTATTCAACTCATTTTGGTGGAGGTTCCATTCTTTTGGAATTGTTTTGAGCTATTCGTCTTTTTTTGAATCCAAGTATGTGTTTTGTTTGAAGCAAAATGTAATTTATTCATGTAATTTTAAAAATTCTATTTTTTCGGTATCACAATTATTTTTGTATCTAAAATTGGGAATAAAAATAAATTTTAGAGTTTTAAGTTGAGTAATTTAAGACAGGGGATGAAAAAAAAAAGATAGTGGCTTTCTAATTTTATAATTGATCTTATTAATTGTATGATGATAATTGATTATTTAATACCATTTTTAATTTAACCACAAATATTTTCTTAAGTTTTAAACTCACAACTAATTTAAATCTCAATCTAAATTTTGTAGTATGATCAAAATTAATTAAAATATATGATTTATATTATTCAATTATTATTTCTTAAAATTCCTTTGAAGTTTTAACGAGAAATTATAAATTTTCGTACGAAGTACGGGAACTATGCTAGTATATATATAATAGCTAGTGCGTTTTCTTAAATTTGTGATAAATATCTCCTTAGTTATTTGACAAGTGGTATTTTAATGTAAAAAAAATCAATCTATATATATATATATATATATATATATAATAACTAGGAGTTTTTTCAAATTTGTGACAAGTGTCTCCTTAGTTATTTAACAAGTGACATTTTAATATAAAAAAATCCATATAAATATATATGTGTGTGTATTGTGAGGATAATTGTGAAATCTATTTGATAGCTTTCTATATGTGGTTCATTGAAAGTGAGGATAATTGTGAAATCTAATCTATTTGGCAATTGAAAAGAATCCAACATGGCATGTTTCTTATCTTAGGGCTCAACACATTTTTTCAATTCTTGTTACATAAAAAATATGATAATGGGTCACTGTATACGATTGTTTGGATGTGATGATGAAACGGAAAATTTATCTGTATGGAATTTCAAAAAAGAGTCTTGCCCTCATATGAATACAAATTTCGATAACAAAAATGTAGATAAGTGGAATGATCTTGTTTTTATGATAAGTGGTAATTGATTTTTCGTTTTTTTTAATACAAATTTGTTGTAAAAGAAAGACAAATGTACAAAAAAAATAAATGTGTTTATTTGAGGTATATTTGATAGATTGTAACTCCGGCTTTGGATGGGATCCTATGACCAAAAAATTTACTCCTCCGGATGAAGTATGGGAAGATTACTTTAAGGCTTGGATACCAGACTTGGATAAGCGTTCACGTTTCAAGGCACTTAAGTTGCTCAACACTAGAGCAAAGAAGATTGAGTTCTTGAAAATGACTCCTGAAGAGCGTTTTG
>CAODLS011303117.1:0-13622 GCA_948243855.1 Flueggea neowawraea | reverse complement strand
TTTTTTGGTGCACACCATCGAAGAGAAAACGTGGGGCTTCTCAAAAATGGAAGATGTGAGGAGAAAACGTGGCTATTTGAATGGGAAAATCAAGTATAAAAAGGGGGATCACTACAGGACAAGGGACACACTAATCAACACCCATTATTATTTTTATTTTTATGCAAGTTTTCCTTCAAGTAGCATAGTTCTCTTTTAGTGCAAAGACTTGAGTTCGTCTTGTTTACATTGACCATGACCTCGATAGGTTCTTTTGAGTCAAGTATAAGCTCACAAATTCTCTCTCAGATTTAATTCCAAGTATTTCAGTCTTATTTTTTTTGTTATTTCTTTATTTGTTATGATTATTCAATTGGCGCATGTGAAAGTCCTAATCCGTTAGGAGACAACGAACCCCTTACAATTTTTCACCCTTCTCGAATTTCGTCTTGGCGACCGTTCGGTTCTTCGAGAAGCGCCACTCGAGAACATTTTTCCGAGAACAGACATATATAACACACCTCGTTTGTAAGCTACCGTTGACCTGATTTATACTGAATAACAAGTCAGCAACATTATTATTTCCTATGGAAGACCAAAAAGTATGTGAATGGAAGTACCGAACAGTGCGACCAAAACTCATTCTAACAGGTCCTTGACGTATTTGTACTGAGGCCGATATTGCCGCCTAATTTAAGTTGGACCATGTTATCAGTAGGTCTCCAAAATTTTGTAGTGTTTTAGGTTTGCTATGATAAGAATATGTAAGGTTCAATTTCGACCTTTACTTGAGTTGTATTTTGTAGTTCACAATTTAATGACCTTCGTTTAGATTTTAATTTAATTTTGACTAGAGTTTAGCTGATATTAAAATAAATTTAAATTTGTCACCCTATTGTTTATAAATGCTTCAAATTTTTAAGTGGATTAAATTCTTACAAATACAGCTCGCATTTGTGTAATTCGTGCGAAAAAATCCATAAAAAAGATCATCAACAGTTGTGAGCTTAAAATGTTCTAAAGGCAAAAACGACATCAATCGAGCATGCTTCATTCAAGCCCACGCAAACTCCCAAACCATCTGAACCTTTAGGCCAAAAAAAAGTTGATCATGGTCCGACCGTGCATGGTGGCATATCAGTCAAACCTATCGTTGACGTTCCGAGCCGTGTCGTGGAGGCTAATCCTTGTCGACAATGCCACAGCCTAAGGTGGAGTCACACACTCAAATTCATTCATTGCAGCCTCTGATTTTGACCTTCACAACGTTGTTAGTTGCCCCATTCTTGCCGTTGATCACTTCACAACATTGTCTACGTGGTGCCTGATCAATAATCGTCCAATTATTTTAACCAACGTGTTAGTAACAATCAAATGATCGCCGCGTAATGGCTCGATGAAAAGATACATATACCAAACCCACATATTCTTTGAAAAAAGTATTAATATATTCAAGCCCTGAATTGCGCATAAATTGTAGCCTTCAGATATTACAGAAAGTTTTGATTTTTTTTGTGTTTTTGGTATTGACCAGAAAAAGAAAGTCGAGATATGATTTGTTCATTTTCATGAAGTAGTCAACGCCTGTGAAATCTAATACTATAAACAAGTAACCAACAAAATCGAAACAATGGAACCCAATTTTGGGTCCAAAATTTGCGGCATTTTTGCTTTAAGTAGCTTCGAATTCATCGTTTTCTAGATTTAGCGATATTTAATAGGGAAAATAATTATGGTTTCTAAACAAAGAAACTACTATTCTCGGATTACAAATATTTTTTAAAAGTCTATTAATATAGATATATATGATAGTTTTGTAAGCATTATCCTATTAAATATTCTAATCTTTTACTAGATGTCCACTAGTGGGTAACTCAAATTCGAATATGCTTTGTCAAACCTAAACTCTAAGATTCAACTCCTCTTGAAAGAGAAATCCTTATGTTAGTTTGAGATTATATCAAAGCAAGCAAAGCAAACATAGTTTCGTAATTTCACCTAACTATAAAATTATTAAGCTTTCTAAGCATTTCCTAATCAAAAATTCTAATTTTTTACGAGCAAAATAAAAAAAAAAAAGCAAATTAGATTTGTGTGTGTCACTTTTTTTAAAGAATATAGAAAGTGAAAGAGAGATTATATGAAGGGGGAAAAAGGTAGCTTACCATATTCCAAATGTTGGGGTCCAAGGTAGATGCTGTGACAATGACATATTGGACGGCCAAAACCGGAGCATATTCAGCTTTGTCACAATCCATTTTTTCTTCTGTATCTTCTACCACGTACCTTTTATACCTCGTCAAAGTCCGACCCGCTCCAAGACTCTCAACCCCATCCAAGAAGTAAATCACTGGTTTCTCACACGGGTCGGGTGTTAAATGTGAATGGTTCTTCTTTCCAATACTTCCAACAGGAACGTCAAAAATGCTGTTTCTAACTCTTTTGCTCTCATTAGAGATACAACTGTATTGAGTAACCCCAAGACACCGAAACAGACCAATTTCGACTAAGATCGTAACAGAAACTGTGTTGTAATGTCCTTCCAGGGTCAACTTTGTAAGGAATTGCCAATTTTTTCAGTGCATCGATTTGGGTCATGCCTGGAATTATTGGCTGAACGTAGTCCAGGTGGTGCAGTGACACCAATGGCGCCAATGGGTGCGCTGCGAGTAACCCGTATGGGCTCTCTCTTATATCAACCTGTAATTGAATCAATTTGTGTTCACGTGTCATAATATATCAGTCATGATAAAATTAGTTTCAATCATGTCGTAATCGCTATACCTGATGGAAACCAAGTTCTTTAGTAACAGGAATGCCAGTTTCACTCATGCAACCTTGAACCTTCCGATCGGACCCGTATAACTCAGCGTATCGATCAATGCAACCATCTAAAACCCTGACAAGTTCCTTCGCCAGAGGATAACTGATGGCAAAGCCACCGCCGCCGTAAGCCATCGCGTACGAGTGTATAACATCCTGTTCGACACTCTCCGAATTGCCACCAATGTAATGCATTTGATTGTGATCATATTTTCTTAACACCGTCACCAAATTCTCCAAATAAAACACAGTGTCATCATCCCCGATGACGAACCATCTCACGTTCTCTAATCCGAGCTCGAAACTCTCCTTCACAATTCTTGCTATCCTCACCCCGGACCTTGACCCGTACTTGCAATTGTAATTGAATCTTGACGTGTCCTCCGATACTTTGTACGGCGGAGACGTTTTTGGCCAAGGCTCTTTCTCTGACGGCTTTTCATCGAGCCACACGAACCCACGAGTGTAATTAGGCCTCCACCATAGCTCACAATAGTGCCGCCGGTCGTTCCACGTCTTCGCCTATCCACCAATTCCGAACAAAATATGGGAAATGTTTGTTCTCTCTTCACCATCCCAAGAATTAACCTTGACAGAATTCCTTACCGTCGGGTGATCGGGCAACGAAACACGGTCGCATTCCGGACTGGGAAGCCATTGGGATTGACTGGAAGATAAAGCACAGATTCTAAGAGAGAATGAAACAACAGTGCAAATAGCGAGTGTTGCTTTGATGGAGATAGAGAAGATGTCATTGACCCGAAACGTCGGAAGGACTAAAAATCTCCATGGCTTAAAAAGGTCATTAATGGTGGTTTGTGTTGGAGCAGACATTTTTTTTTCTTATTTTCTGAAATGGTGATGGACAAAAAAAAAGAATTTAGAGTTTTTCTTTCCTGAGAAGAAAATGTAGATAAAGATGGAAGATTCTGAGTAACTAAGTCTGCAGATATCGTCGATTGGAAGATATGTTGTTAGAGATGGAAACTATTTGTGATTAAATTCCGAAATGTGTGAGTCTGTGATAATGACTTCTTCAAGGAAGAAACTGGCCTTTTCTTGACAGGAAAGACCCTGAATGATTTTTTGGTTTAAAATTTATAACAATTAATAAAGATATGGTAGGAAGCAGGTAGACTTCTACTTTGGGCATTGCAAATTTAAACAAGTTATTTAGGATATACTAGTATATTTTTAATTTACCTATATATATGATTTTTCAACAAGAAAATACACTTTGCGTCAAAAACAAAGAAAATACAACAAATATTTTCAGCTATTTTTTTTCCCGAATTCGTTGACTTTGGTGTGTAAGAAAATAATGAAAACTAGTCTTTTCTGAGTCTTGATTGCAGTAAATATTAAACATATTAATTCTTTTCTTATTTATTCTACAAACATGTCGTTTTTCAAGAACAACTGGGATGAATCTAGAAATAAAAGCAAAGGAAGAATCTACGCCTTAGCTTAATGGGTACATTAAATGGACTTTTTAATTTGTTCCCTAGTTTGGTAATTGAGATTATTTTCAGATCATTATTTTTTAAAAAAAAAAGTTAACTTCAATGGGATAAACGTACAATCTTCTTTTTCTTTTTCATTCTTTTTGATTGGTTCTCTGATCCTTATCTTTTTATTTTTCTTTCAATTTTCTTTTATGAATTTTTGAATTTTTATTTTTTTATTCCATCGACAAAGCAGCAACTAAATTGGGATAGCCATGCCAAGCCCAATGCCTGTGTTTGCTTTTAGATGATGCTGTGAGGTTTAATTCGCAACAAATATTTTTTTCCTCAGATATATCGTTAATTAATATTTTATCTTTTAAAAAGGGATATGAGATGATCATTTATTCTCGAGTTATAACAACTCATGAATGAGAAGACGTTATGGAGCATTAATATTTGCTCACTAATTCCTACACTATAAATGAACATGAGAGGCAACATCTCAGGGTACGTAACATTCTCTACACACATTAGCACTCTACTACTGACTTGAGCATCGAAAATTTTTCGGGGAGCAACATGACCTCATTGTATTTCGTATTTGTGGGGTTCGAAGCGACGTTCACGGTTCCCAAGTATTTGAGTATTCATCATTATTGTTGTTCGATTTTGGAGACAACAACAAAAAGTAAATATTTTTATTTTTAAGTAATTATTTATATAATTTTCTTATAAACATTTATGCCGAAAGATGGAAAATATAGTCCACGGTGGACCTTGATCGAGTTACTTGTTATCATAATATATATAAATGTATGGATGTAGAAAAAAAATTTGGACACTTTTATCCTTTTTTTATTCATAAATACTTTTAAGTCTTTTATTTTAGAAGTATTTGATAACCATTCACCATTAAAAAAATTAAGTGAAAAGTAAAAATATTAACACGAAAAAGATTGTGCTTGACAATAATTCATAGTTTGGTCTCCAAATCTTCCGAGGATTCTATTTGTTAAAAAAATTATGTGGACAATATATCTATTTAACTAAATTATAATAATAAGATAAATATTAATGATAGTGATAATTAAAACGGATATGGTGACACCCATTTAAAATAAATGTGCTCTTAAACGTACCTTACCATGTACCCCATTGTGCCAATTTACATGATAATAATAATCAACTATAGTGTTTGTGGATTACATTTTTTTATTCTATCTGATTATCATATATTAGTTACTAATATTATATCTGATAATTTCGATCACCGATACTCGTTATTTCGCTATTTTCTTCCATTTTGTTGTAATGTTTCCTGATTTTCTCGAGCCACACTGTAGAAAAGCAACATGAACTTAATTCAGAGCGCCTTTGGAGGTGATGGATCGATCTCTGCTTCTCTAAACCTATAAGTTTTCAGAACGCGATTTCTTCATCTTTTTATTTTTATTTTTGTTCAACAGTGTTGTGCAGTAGAGCTGAGAATGTTAACAATTTCGTGGAGGCTGATTCGCTCTTCGGTCCCGTAATTATCTTCCTGCCACCCTTGATTTGAATAACGTCTTGGTATTTGTTTTACTTCTATTTCCTGGATTTGAGAATATTTTTGTTTAATCTTGGTCATTTAAGTTTATTTCTCCCACAGGATTCTCGTCTTGTATACAAACACTATGCGACTCTCTATTCTATATTTGTATTTGATTGTTCTGAAAATGAGATTGCCGTACTCGATCTTATTTTAGGTAACAAATGTCTTTTATTATGAATATCCATAACAGTATATTTCATTTTACACTTATTGTGCCTACATATAAGAAGGCAGTAATTGTTATATTTAATGTATTAAAAAATATTCAACTTATAAAAACATTAAGTATATTCGATTGCTTAAGTTTTTATTACATTTTAAAAAAATATGCAATGAAAATTGACTACAAAAATTTAAAAGTATATTTTATATTAAAAATAATTAATTTATAAATAAAAAATTTTAATAACATACAACGCACATACAATATTTGTACATCGTCTATTAATTTGAGAAAATCATGTGGTATGCCATTTGAACAATGTTGACTTTGCACAACTACCACTGAACCTAAACTATTTCTACAAATGCCAGATGTGGGAAAACTTGAGAGAAAATACAAAGTTATATGTTTAATTTCTTGTGCAGTCCTTTCTCTTCTTTCATTCATTTTTTTGTCCTCCCCCCTCTCTCTCCCCTTCCTCACCTCCATCCGCTGCCTCCTCCTCCCGTCATTGTCCCTTTCACTCTCAGTCACGATCTTAGCCGTGATTGCGATCTTTGCAGCGATCGCGAGACTCCGCAGTAGAGATTGATGCTATGGTGGTGGCTATGGCGAACAAACGGTGACAATGATGCTCAAACCTTGCTGTTTCTCTTCGCAAGCGTAGAAACAATGAGGTGGTGGCTATGGCGGCAACGACTACTGTTTCAAACCCTAGCTGCCACCGCTTCTGATATGGTAAGTGGAGAATTATGGTGACAATCCCCTGTTTTTTTTTGCAATTACAAATGTGGCCCTAAATATTATCAAATAGTTTTTACATTCAATTTATATTGTCATTTGTGCACAAATTGTGCACCATTCGTGCCCTAGTTGTGCACTTGTTGACACGATTTATACAAGAAAAAAATTAAATTTGTTTAAAATCTAATTCATAAATCATTGTGCACAAAAAATAAATCATTTTAAAATTAAGTTCATAAATTATTGTGCACAATTTGTCCATGGTTTGTACACTAATAATAAAATAGTATAAAAATTGAATGAACTTAACTTAAATAATTTAAATCAGTTAAAATTCAATTTGAAACTTGTTCGTGTGCCGTTTATACACCATTTGTGCACCACTTATTCTCCGAAAAAAACTACGAAAATATATTTTTTCATGAATTTCTCCAATTTCTCAAAAGAGCTTGACAATATCTAGTGTGTGGATTCAATGTCTAGTAGTTGAGCAATTAGTTTGACCCTTATTGATAGGCTTAAAAATAGTTTGAGGCTTTTGTAGTTTTAATAAGTTGGTATACTAAACTTGTATTGAAGTGAACATTTCCAAATTAATTTAGGCCTAATGCATTATGTGTTGCCTTCTACATAAACTTGAAACTTTTTGAATATTTCATTTACCTATGCTGAAAATATATGTTTTAAGGGCTATTTGGGAGGAGAGTATATTTTATAATTTTTGTAATTAATGATAATGATTGTATAATAAAAAAGTAAAGAAATAATATTTCTTTTAAGAAAATTAGTTATTCAAAACATATAGTACAACATACTATATGTTATGGTATGCCAAACAAGTTCTAAGGGTCTACAGAGTGTGAAACAAGTAGAAGAAGACGCGTAAATCCCAACGAATGAATTAGAGAGAAAAAAAAAAAACATATTGAAAGTTCAAATGTGTTAAAAACCCGAACCTAATTTTGTTTTTGACCAAACCCCATCCTAATTAAATTCAAAACATTTGGTTCATGAATTTCAAGAAAATACTTTATGGGCGTACGTGAAGTATAGTCCACCACCTTCTCCTTCCTCATTATCTAAAATCCAAAAATTAAACAACAAAGTCAGAAACTCATTTCTAATTGATCATGTATAGTATCTGTATTGTGCATATTCACACTTTACTCACTAAATCTTACTCGAACATGTTGGCTCTTAGCAATGTGAACATGTATTAAACCTTTACACACAATTGTATCACACTTAGTGCTCGCCTCTAATCTCAAATGTTTTACCTCTTACCGACTTAGTAATCAGAAAAGACTTCCCAAAACTTGTTCAGGATCTCTCATATGAAATCCCTCTCTTGCAGGCTTCAAACTGAAACCTTAGTAGATCTTAACCACCGGTAACACTTGCTTCTTGCATCATCCATATAAGGACTAAGCTTTAATAAATGATTATAATTTTATAAGTGTACGACAATTATATCCATCAAAATTTTAGAGTCACATTTAATTTCAAAATAGTATTTTACTAATTAGATGTCAGATTCTACCCTTACTGAGGAATTTTGCTCAAATAGTTATCAGACAATCCTCTTTTATAAAATACAATTTGTAGTGTCATATTTTTTACATCGTTTAGATGTTAAGATCAAAAACTGCTTTTAGGCATATTTCTTTTTCAACCATTGAAATATTTTTTTAAGAACAAAATTGCGCGACCTCAAGTTTATAATAGACAAGTCCAAAGCGAACAATATCTCAATAAGGTAAACACCTTTTCAAAAAAAAAAACATTGGGTGACCATTTTTCGAAGAAAAGATCGTATGTTAAGAACTCAGATTTATAATGGACCATAAGAAGCACAAAAGAAAATATTTCTGTTCTTTTAATTTGAGATGAGAAATATAGGGGGGAGAAAAATTATTGTTACTTTTAGGGGCCGTTTGGTTAAAAAATGCATCGGAATTGGAATCGGAATCGATTGTATCGGAAATTGAAATGACAAAAATCAGAATTAAATTAATTCATGTCACAACTATTTAGTTTAATACGGAATCGGAATCTGATTATGATAATTATTATCTGTTTGATTTACTTGTACTACGGAATTAGAATCAATAATAAGATTTAAATATTCGACAAAAAATCAATATAATAAAATAATATATCATAAAATTATTATTAAAATAATAAAAAGCAATAGACAAATAAAATAATTCAATAAGTTTATAGAAATTCTTATGATCAAAATCAGTTTGTAAATAATCATTGTGAGAAAGAGTAAAAAAATTTCTTTTTTTCCTTTTCTTCTTGCTATATGCAGCATGCTGCAATCAGGAAAAGAAACTTGAATTTGAACCCCAACTTCTGAAATTGTGAAGCCAAACCTCATCAATATTTGCATTGGTAAAACATAATTTCATTAGCCTAACGTAATTTCCTCAGCAAGAAACGGACAGTGGCAGGATTTGAGTCTTAAGCTTATTGAAGAGGACTGTAAGGCACGCTCGAGCTTCAAAATCAAAGAGAGAATCTAAGAAGAAGGGACTTCAGAGTTTTTTGAGAGGATTTGAAGTGTTGTTGTGATTGGGAGTCTATCGATTGCCAATGAGTCAATGCGTGCGAGAGCAAGACCGGCGGCGACGGCGTAGACTGACATTCACTTCATTTCTCTCCGCCATGTTTGTTTCTTCACAAAGTTGCAGAGGGTCACAAAAGGAGCTTGTTATTTTAAAAAAAAATAAATAAAATCACATAATAGTTAACCAATGGTAATGGTAGAAGATGGTAGGAAAGATGGCATGAAAAGAAGGTGGATAATGGACAGGATATGATGGCAGGAGGCTCCGTGAGAAAGAAGGCGACAAAAAAAATAGTGATCATAAGATAATAGGAATCTCATTAACAGGGGTCTCCCTGTCAATGAGATTATAGGGATGGTGGGGAATGTCATTCCCACAAGAATGGGAGTCGGAATGACTTTTATGTCAACCAAACACTCCTATTCTCACCCCAAAAATTCATGAACCAAACACCCCCTTAGTTTTTGGTTGTTGCATTTTAGAGATAAGAATATTTCTTGCCGCAGGCAATATAAAAATTTGCAAATTCACTACTATAAGATCATAATCTAAATGGTTCGGCTTCCACACAAATTAAACTATACAGTGTATATTGTACTTCTAAAGGGTTCATAGGGTTCATCATCCTCAACAAAATTACAATTAATTTTGCTAAAAAAGTCTTTAAGCATGACAGTTAGTGTTAAGAACCAAAACGCCTAACACGACAAAACTTTGAACGTTTTGTGGAATTGTGGTATGTATGCAGACGCACAATTCTGGAAGCATTTAGCTTTGATCTTCTAATTATCCGCAATTTATATGTTTACTCATTCTCGTTTGTGAAAATCAATTCACGGAGAGGAAATTATTCTTCATTGATAACAAAAATTATAAATATATATGTACTTCTTGATTTTATCAACTTCTCCCAATCCGACATTGCGATTTGTCAAAATCATAATTTGTTTTTTGAAAAAATGATAGCATTTAACCATAGATGAATCAAGAAATTATGTCAAAAATGTTTGAAGGTTTAAAATAGATGAATATATGTTGCCATATAATCTGAAGAGGATATCCTACTTAACGATAAGAACTAGTATCAATATTTGGAGACAAATTGAGATCATGTAGAACTATACACCCAAAACTAATCTTCTTAATTTAATTTTTGTTTTACAATTCATATCTTTATAATAGAGTAATATATGAATTTAAAGCACACATAGAAGGAAGAAGAGGGTAGGCGAGAAATTCAAAAAAATTGACCTCACTATCTGATCCCAGCAGCAAGTTCTTGCTCCAAAAATAGTCTCAGAAGAATTCTCTTCTAGTCTTTGCCGACTTGTCATGAGGCTCCGGTCCTAACCGAAGCTCAAGGTCCAATATTTCATTCTGAGGGCAACCATGGCTTCTAAATTGAATCTTCTCTTCTTCACCAGGCTCTGGACTCTCCAACTTTGCATCCACCAAAAAAGGTAGCTTCTGAATTTCCTTGCCGCGGTCTCTATCGATATCTTCACTCCTTCTATGATCTTCCCTAGGTTCTACCATGAGTATACTTTTATCTTCAGAATCTTGAGGACGATGATGATCATGATCGACTGAATTCGAGGTGGAGCTTGTGATGTCTAAAGAGAGAAGGAATTCATCATCGAAGGCTTGTCTAAGCCTTGCCCTATCTTTTCTATGAATGTTCATGTGACCTCCAAGAGCCTGTGCATTAGAGAAACCTCTCTTGCAGAAAGAACAAGCATAGGACTTGGAGTTGCTAGAAGTTTGCAATAAGTCTGTTCTACTACTACTCCATACTATTTGATCATGATGAGATTTCTTAGTTATGTTAGACCCATTAATCTCCATTTTCGAGCTAAAAAAAAGGAAAAGAGAATTGGATCAAGGCACTGTTGAAGAAGAAAGAAGAGGCTATTTGTTTACGTGGTCAACTACTGTCGGTTATGAGATAGATGTAATCGTATAGCATGCTTGCTTAGTTTGCTTTCTGATTCGGTAACTTACAATAATTTTTTTTTATTTCAGTTCCAAGTAACTTATTTATAAATTAAAAAAAAAATTCAAATATTATTTTAAATTAAGTTTGACAGGAGCTTTAAAAAAAAGAAAAATCATTTTAAACTAGTTTAAGTGGTCACTGTTAAGATTTAGAATTCTACTCATCTTATAATAAAAATTAAAAAGAAAAAAATTCGAATCTCAATAAAAAATAATGTCATAAGAAATTTTACCAGCACACCATGAATTTTCAAAAATACCTTTTCAGAAACTAAGATGAATAGGTGGCGTGCTTTGTTGGCAATGAAAGAGATGTATACACTGTAATTCCGCTTAACAAGTCATTAATGTCATGCGGTGAATATATAATGTTATTATGATTTAGTTAAACACGTAATTGTGTAGATAATTGAACTTGGCGATGTCATCTAATTGCAACTTTTAGACTTTTTCACGAGTAAATCAGGTTATTTGAGTGCATTATAATTCTTAAATTTAGTTATAATTCTACCTGAAATTAAGAGTTGATGATGTGAAAATGATGCTCTCTTTTAATTACGTAGTATATATAATTAGTTGAGTTAAAACTAGTTGACTTGTTCCCAAATCGTAATCTTAAACTCATCTTCGAATTTGAAATGTTATTTGAAGTCAAAAGAAATTAAGAATATGTTCGGATGATAATAAAATTTGCGGTGGCCAAACATTTTGTACGTACTCATGTCTTTGTCATATCAATAGATCGACACAAGTTAGTTTTATTCGCCAAATATCAAAGACATGCTAGATCCCATCAGTATTGCAACAAAAAGTTTTTGGTTTCATCTTAATGTTTAGATTCAAAAGAAACTAATATTCTTGTCTGGGGTAAGTAATTTCAGATAACATTAATTATAAAACATAACTTATCTTAAAATTTATTCAAAAATTATTATTAGTATTGCCGTCTTTCTAGACAGTGGGATAAATGAGCCGGTCCATTAATTAATTTTTTATTTTTGCATATAGCTATGTACGTAACTGATCTAGATTGTCCCATTTGCCTTTCTTACATGTAGTTAATAAGCTAGACGGTTCATGTACATTGCTTTATTCTTTTTTTTTTTTGCATGTTTTGGTGCATGTATTGTTTTGTTCTGTACATACAGATACATATATCGATGTATGAAATTAATGTGCTTATATTTTATTAGTACTGGAGTTGTCTATAATATTATGAGCTATGAGTTTGATTTGCAATAAAATTAAATAAAATGACTTATAAAAAAAATACTGATATATGGTTGAGTTTAGTTTCTTATAATAAGTTAATTAATATAGGAGATTGGTATAATCATGTACGCACAATGCTTATAGTCTACCAATGTTTTTTCCTGATAAAAAAAAGAAGAAGAAGAAGAAGAAGACTGAATTTAATTAAGATGGGAGATTGGTATAATTATAATTGGGAATAACTCTCTCTATCTACTGAGTAATACAATTTTGAAATCATTTATATTGTGATTAAAATACTTACTAACCACTTTGACGAATCCGAAATAGTTTGAGACGTGAAAGTAAATTTGAATAATATACCATATATAAATCTCTAAATATCTTTATTATGAAAATAATATACAAAAGAATTAAGTTCAAGTGATGATCACAAGTAGATGATGAATTGACATTTTGATAATGATTTTCTATGCCCGACATCACCGTCGTTGATATTTAGGTGGGCTCGTCGGTACCTTTATGTGGAGACAACTAAGCTTTCGCATGATCAGTTGTGACGATATTGTCCGACTGCGACACTTTGTTGATGGTAATGCGCATATTTTAGAAGATAGGACATAAATTGTGAGATAGAAAGATTATTTTTTATCGACTATTTTGGTGGATGTTCATGAAGCATATGAAACTTATATCTTTAAGATACAAGTGAAGGGGTTATAATGTCAAAAGTCATCTGATTAATCTTTTCAGAAGTGAATGTACGAATTTTATTGATGCCACAACCAGCAAATCAATGATCGGACATCAATGATGAGTGGCTTGTCTTATAGGCTACCATTACAAATATGAAGGAAGCACCGCAATAATAGAGTACAGGAAAAACCTACCTTACTCAAAATGTGTTACATCGAGATGGAAGGAAAACCTACAAGAGGAATTACAGCTAGTCCTATGTAAACACAATATCAGGACATCTATAAATATTCATGCCAAAGAAACTAATTATCACGACCCAAGATCGGGCCATGACCGGCGTACGAGGCGAACCGTCTATGGAAGCCCAGTCCATCTCATACAAGACTCAGAAAACA
>CAODLS011303032.1:0-11143 GCA_948243855.1 Flueggea neowawraea | reverse complement strand
ATATGTTTTAATTATATATTCGGGAATATTATTTTTGAAAAATATCTCTGCTAAATCGTTTAATACGGTAAATAAGCCGATTAAAAATATGAATTTGGGTAGTTTTTGTTCTTCGAGGCTTGTGCGAGATGGGCCGGGCTTTCACAAACGGTTCGCCTCGTACGCCGGTCGCGGTCCCGAAAATGGGTCGTGACATCTTTAAGCAAAAATTACCCACTAAAATCGTGACGTCAGCCATGAGAAACAGCGAGCCCAGAGCAAGCCTGAATAGATCGTTCACTGGTCGAAGACAGCACAACGCGGCGAATAGATCCAAACCCAGCCAAAAACACTTCAAAGCCAGACAAAATCACTTCATACCCAGACAAAATTCAACCAAATCATCACAGAAAAGCAAGATTCACACTCAGAAATGCAAGATTCAATTCAAACCGATTAAAACGAAATACAGGTATTGAGAGAAAGGGATGGGGACAACGAGAGAGAGAGAGAGAGAGAGAGGAACTTGGAATTGGTGAGAGAGAGAGGGTTCGCAACTTGAGGTAGCGAGGATTGAGCGGCGACTTGAAGGAGGGAGTATTGTGTGTGTGTTTTGAGGCAGGAATTGTCAATTTTTGAGTTGGGGGTTAAGAATTGGAGGAAGCTTAACATCAATTCTGTGGAATTGTGCTAGGAATTAGAATTGTTAATTTTTTGTGTTGTCCAAAAGGTAGAATTAGAATTGATTTGGTCCAATTCCTCAATTTTGGAACAACCAAACGGGGCCTAATAGAAAATATTTTGGGACGACCAAACGGGGGCCTAGAAGACGTGTAAGGTAATTTCCTCGTTCTTAAATTGTAAACAGACGTTATCTTCATGCTTTTCTATCCATACCACGTTTATATACCTCTTTTTTAAATTTTCAATTTGCGACTGTGTGATTTTGTTCAGTTATATTACAACTCTCAAATCATTTGACCAAAATTTAATTGGATTTTTGTTTAAAAAGAGAGAGAGAGAGAGAGAGAGAGAGAGAGAGATCTGAAATCACCGCAGTTGCCGCTTTGCTTCCTCTGTCCTCTTCTCTGTCGTCAAAGTGCCTTCATTCGTCAAAGATTGTGCCTCCACTCACTGGCGCTTATGCCTCCATCAGAGATCGTCCCATCTTCATCGCTTCATCTATTCTCTGTCTCCGTCGCTTCGTCTCTTCTCCATCAGAGATGGCGCCGTCTTTTCTCCGCCGTCATCCTCTTTGAATTGTCACCGCCTCTGGGCTTCTTTCTCCGCTGTTGACTCCAATCTTCTCTCGCTCTCGCTTCTCTCTCTCATTCGCGACGACAGATATTGCGCCTCTGATTCTGTCTTGTTGAATATTAATTCAATGCTAGCTTATTACCTATTAGATACTATTTTGAATACCAATTGACTGTTTTTTTTAATACCTATTGGATATTGGGACAATTACAGAATATTTTAAAAATTAATTTAAATTTTTAAAATATAAAAATATTTAAAATGTCTATAAAAATGATCACTTTTATTGTAATTTAAAAAATACTGAAATTTAAATTTTTGGTCATCTTTTGAATGTGTGTTAAAAATTTGACCGCGTGTTAAATACACGTTTGAAAATACCCATAAAATTTGATCACACAACAAAATGAGTACAAAACGAAAATAAATTGATCTCATTATTCTAAATACCAAAATGACTACAAAATGAAAACAAACTATTCTCGTTATACTAAATATAAAAATATGTACAAAACGAGGACAAACGAGAATAGAATGAGTATAAACGAGTACAAAATGAGAACAAAGCAAATGCAATCAAGAACTGAATACAAACGAATACAAAAAATCTGAATCTTCCATACCTAAATTAAATTTTTTTTTCCATGTCACACAAACTTGAATTTTTTAACATCTCCTAGACATACCAAACTACACAACTAATATCAGAAAGTCATGGCAATCGCTTGTAAAATGGGCCCTGTTTAAATTTTTAATAGTTGTTTATTTTGAAAATTCAAGTTGTCAACTGAAGAACAATTGTAATTCAATATGAAAATGAAACCACGGAAGCTTCCAAAAGCATTCCCATATGAATATAGAAATAATGTCAAGGTAAATAATTCGATTAACCAAGTGTCAAAGCACTTTCGACATCATTAATTTAACACCTCAAAAATATGCAAGATCTCGAATAAGAGCTCCTGACAAACTTCTTGCCACAAAAACTTTGAATATTAGAGTGCACATGGAACCTAAGCTATAACAGATGGCTTAAAAGCAACAGAGAGCCTGGATCTTTTCTTGGCTAAGCTCTCACTACAACGATCTCTCTACTTCTTCAATCTGGTTGCTAGCAGCTTCTGCATTGGCTTCCGCTAAGCATAACAAAATCATCTCTGCACAACTGAAGCACAAGAAGTCTTTGCACAAATGCAACTAAAGATGGCTCTACTTCTGCATAACAACTGAGAAAAACATTGTTATAGTCAATTGTAGCAGTTTCAATATTTTGGGCTACAAAGTCAAAAAGAAAATGTCAAGGACTTAACGCCATTATAGATAATAAAATCAAACAACACATTGGAGAATAATTGGATTTGCAACCACAAAGTTCAATTGCATATCTTAAAATGAGCCATTCCATGCAAAATTTTTAAATGGCAGGACAATTTCTAAATTTTATTTATCTAATTTTCAATTTGGACGAAAGGTATCATCAAACAGTTCGATAGAGTTTTAGTAGATCTACATAAAAGAGTCCTTAAAGAAAACCATACCAACAATCAATAGGCAAAAACACAGAAAATTGAAATCCAAATATATGGAGACAACCATTGAATATTAACATCATGATTACTGAGGGAATGAGGCATCGATAGCACTAACCCAATCATCATGCAAAGAAGGTTCTTCCTATTTCCACAGTGCGAGAGCCTGTATATATTCAATCTCCAGTATCTTCTCCTGGAATATTCCATAATCAACAGTTGAGAATCCATTAAAATCAAATCTGTCATCAAAACAGTAAACCTCCATGACCACCACCACCATCAATTAACCTCAATTCTAAAAATCAAAATCCCTAAAATTAGCTTCGAATTTGAGGGGGTCTTGATGCCAGCCCCACAAATCCTACTGCCTCAATCCCCTCTGAAAGTGCAGCTGTAGCCTTTGTTGTTGCCTCTACTAACCCTACCGCCCTTGTATCCACCACCTCTGGTCACACTGCTGCTGGTGCCAACGTTCCACGCTGATGGGAGTGACACACACACACACACACACACACACACACACACAGAGCAACAGTGAGTGAAACGGAGGAGATGGAGCATGTCCGAGAAAAAGAGAGGGAGAGTGATTTAGGCAGATGACAGGAGAGGACGAAATCACTAAAAAAAAAACGACTTTTACAGTTTGGCATTCTAGAAAACATAATACTGCTTGACACATATTAGAAATTTTAATATACCGAAGGCCACGGTAGAAAATGGATTTGCAAAAATGGACTCAGAGGGTAATTACCTCATTGGATATTAGCTAAACACATATTGAATACAAATTGAATATCTTTTTTGAGAACTTTTTTAGTATTTCGACTGCTATTTTAAAGACTGATTGAACACAAATTGATTAATGTTCTTGAAAACTTTTTTAACACCAATCAAATACTATTTAAAAATTGTTTGAATAGTAATTGGACATTTTTTTTGAAAATTTTTTGAATACAAGTGGAAAACTATTTGAATAATGATTGAATATCAGTCGAATAATTTGACATTCACCTTTACTTTTAGCTATACATTTTTTGACATAAAAATCATGATTTTCAATTATTTTTCAACCGAGATGCAATTGGTCTGAATTTTTTTATCTCATATTTATAAAATATTATTATGGTGTTCAACTAATATTCAGATGATATTTAATTAGTATTATAACATTCACTCGTTATTCAAATAATATTTAGTTGGTATTTTATGTGAATGCTATATTTTTGTAATTTACATTTTAATGGTCTATAGTGTCACAAATATAAAAAATGAGCGCCTACGTGCTCTAATTAAAAAAAATCAAATTTTTAAGGGTCATTAATTGAATTTTTTAAATAATGAAACCTTCATTAAACTGGTAAATCATAATACAAGCTTTTAATTATGAATACAAATGGAACAACTTCCCATTATGCAAGCTCAAACATTAACTGAAACGATTTGTTGATACATATTCACCTGATTCAAGGATCTTCTAATGATATTACATTGACCTTATGAAATTGCAAATATTCTAAGGATCTTCAACACTTTGAAAGGGATAAACGCCTACACTTGGACTGTTAATGGCATTAACTACAAAAGTAGGCCTTTTGTCATAAGCCCAATCGTCGTCTTGCTGAAGCAGTAACGAAACCACCAAACTGCTAAGACGACCTGTTCAGAGCCACCATAATAGTCTAGTGATTGACAACCTGATCAGATAGAAATCTTCCTACCAAACACAACTGGTGATCATCCAATCCAGAAACCTTCTCCATACTCAGAGTGTTTGCCAGTGTAGAAAAGAGAGAACAAGCTTGTCGATGTAGACATCAATTCCTTTGCCTAAGACATGAATGTTGTGGGGTGTTGAAAATTAAACTATGTTTTATTATGTAGAATTGTGTAGAAGGTTACATTACTCTAGAAATTTAGACTAAATCAAATTCTTAATATACACGTAATACAACTAAGTATGTTAGGAAGAGAAATTCAAGTTAAAGACAAACTCTCCACATCCTCATTTTGCCTATATAAAGGGGTGGGTTCTTTTCTTTATAAAAGCCTTTTTGAAAATCTAGATTAGAGTAAAAGCACTCCAACGGACTTATAAGAACAAATAGCATATTGTGTGTACTTTGTTTTTTTGTGAGAGAGTTATTCAAATCAATACCAATATTTGTGAGTGTGTGTTTGTGAATTTAATTTATTCTCAAAGCAATTATAATCTCTTAATTGACAACATGGGGGTTAAGGGTCAATTTTGGCCTTACCCTTAACCCCTTAATGTTTCCTAAATCGAACAGTTTTGGCCTTACTGTTATTTTGGGTTGGCAAATTTAGTGATGTGGCTTGTCCACTTGTAGTTTTTTGCCATGTCATATCTTTCATCTTCTTGGCCACATCACTCTCTTCTTCTGTCTGTCTCTCCACCACATCAATCTCTCACCTCTTTCAATAACCATTATCGACTCTCTTGCTTTGAACTCTCACTTAAGCCTCTGACAAGAAGAAGCAACCCAAGCAAATCTTGTTACCCATGTCAAATTGCTACTCGATTAAAGCCATCAACTACAAAAATTAAGCTCATAATCAAGGAAAAAGACAATAAAAGGAATTAAACTCCATTATTCACAAATTTCAAATTGCAGTGTAAGCACCAATCTCACAACTATAATAAGAAGATAAACAACAATTAATTTACTGTTTCAAATCATATGGCATCAAGGTTAGCATCTGCCTCGTACTCATTCCTTGGGAAAATGTAAAGTTAAAATGGAAAAAAAAGAGAGGAGGATTTCAAGATATGAGCAAAGAATGGAACTGTTGGAAAAAAACAATTCGCCAATGACGGGGTAACCGAACTCGATCGGTCAATGTGTGAACCAAGATCGTGAACCGAGAAAAATCGGCTAGCCCAATTGAGTTAGGAATGAAATGGGTCCATAAAGCCTGTTAGGCCCACGAGCCCATTTTGTGGCTTATAAAAGAAGAAGAATTCTTCTTCTTCCACCACCATTCCAACACACACACAAAAGGTGAGAGAGAGATAGACTGAGTTCTCTCTCACCGAGAAACAGAAGAAGAAGACGTTCTTCTTCGTCCCCACTAAGTCCTGCATCGATCCGCGCGACATCTAGACTGTGAAGCATAGCAGTCCTGTTGACAACTCAACCGTAGTTTGCTCGCAAGACCAACATCGAATTTGGTCCTGTTTTGCTGCTAAATTCCGTTGAAATCGAGGTTAGTAAGCCAAACCTATAAATTATATTGTTTATATGTTAAACTGGTATACGATTCCTTCATTGGTATTAGAGCTAGCATGAATTTTTTGAATATATTTCAAAATATTGTTGGCCTCTGTCTATGATGCCTCCTGTCATTTTATTGCATTCGACTTTATGTCTGTAATACCGTTTTTTGGTTCGAGTCCGTCCGGACCCAAAAACTGAAAGTTGAAATTTCGAAATTTCGACAAAAGATTTGAGATCAGCGACCTCAAAAACGTAACCTGTCAAAATTCCATCGGCAAGATCGTTAAATAGGCGAAAATCCGATTGAAAAATACTGAGTGAGAAGCTGTCAGAAGAATTTTTTCATCTGATCCAATAAGGCGATGTGGCGCATTCTTATTGGATAAACATGGACCAATTAGAACTCACCACTTGGCGTGCATGGCAATTTCTAATTGGCTAAAAAACCATGCAGACCACTCAAATTTCAACACGTGGCAGAGGCTGACTAGTCAACGTTGACTGACCAAACAGCTGCACCAGTGATATCCAAACATGTGGCAATGGCGCCACACGGCACAATGATGTGGAAGCCATGTCATCAGATTGACCAACCACGGGCCGACACGTGGAAGAAACGTGGATAAAGCTTGGATCATTCACCAATGACACGTGGCACCCTAGCATGTTGACACATTGCAGTGGATGAGGAGGCGCTCTTAGGGTGGAGCGTAGAGCTTGTCATCAGCGCCTGAGGGCGCGTGGCACTTCTTTCCAATGCTTGTCGGCACGTGACATGTGTTCCGACCACCAAATTTTCTCAAATTTCTGGCAGAATTAGAATTTCGATTTTTTCTGAAATTTTTGGCATATTTTTCGCAAATTTTCGAGTTCCAGAACTATTTTGTCTCAATTCTTGATTGTCAAAAATTGTTGAAAAATTGTGAAAATGTTTCCTGCCAAGAACTATTTTGAAAATTAGTTTTCAAAATAATTGATTTTTAAAAACATGCAAATATGATTCTCATTTAGATAATTGATATTAGATTTCAATTATTTGGGTTATATACGAGTGAGTATATACTCATTTTATTTGTAATTTATTATAAATAAACGAATGTGATAAAACCATATTGCATTGAATGCAGTGCAAATTAAGGAGAATTTGCACGACTCCCGAAGAGAGTATTTTGGGAAGGTGATGGTTGTAATGGGAATAAAATAACTGTGCATTATGAGCACAGAAGTGATGAAGGTTTACTTCATAAAAGTTTATAATTCTCATCACCGGTATTGGATAGGTTATTGGTTCATTCTAGAATTTCATAGAAACATGATCCCCTAAGTATTATCGAAAGTCACTTAGAGATTCTAGAAAGTGAAAACATTTTAAATTGGTATGTCAAATATTATACCATGATTGTGAAGAGAGATCGTAAGAAGTGAGAGATCCACTTTAAGGTCGTATAATTAATAGAATTATTGATAAGTTGGCATAACAACTTACGAATTCTATTGTAACAATTTGGAAAAGGTATTGGATTTTTAGCATGAAAACATAGGAGGAATAACAAAACAATTTCATCTAATCACTCCAATAACAAACCAAGATTGATAAATTAAATAAAGATCAGATCTTTACTTACATTATGAGTGCCGAATCAGATTTGATTATTCACCAAAAGCCTTAGTTCACCTTTGTCAATGGCGAACCCTTGCTCCTTAGATTTGCTCCAAGCTTTGTAAGAACCTTAGCCTTAAGACTAAGATTTCTACTTCACACACACTAGATCTATGCTAGAACGAGTTGAGGTGTGATAGCACTAAAGTAAACACTCTCTAATGGTGAATATAGGGTTTGGCAATGCTAGGTTAGGTTGTGTTCTCTTACAGCCGAAAACACCAACTCAATTAGGGTTAGATGTAGCATCACACCTTAGGTCTTTATATAGTGTTAGAGTGATCCTATTAGGGTTAGGATGTCTCCAAAAACTCTAATAAATCATGCCATGGCTGGCCACACTTCTCCTTTTGGGTTAGGAAGTCTAATTCCTACTTTAAAGGGAAAGACTCCTAACTTTTAGGATATGACCATTTAGCTTAATTTCCTTACACTATTTGGACCTTTATTTAACCAATTAATCCATGATTAATTAATTAAACATGTCATGGGATGAATTATCATATAATTAACCCATATTAACCATAGCCAAATTCACCTATGCACCGTAAGTCAACATTTGACCTAATTGCAAGAAGAGAGATAAAATTCCTTCCAGATCGTTCGTGTGCGATCTCCTAGGTTCATTCAATGTTGGAAATGAGTTTAATATACATTAATACTCTAAATCGCAAGGGGCCTCTAGCAAGACGTAGTGACTACCCAAATTGAATGAATGTCGACTGGAGCCAACAAACTTAATTGCAACCTTATACAATCCTTTACATTTCGATATCATGATTAGCATGAGGCATGGAACATGTCACCCTCATTTGTTTCTAAAACATTTCTTGATCTCTAAATGACATTGACTTAATCAAATGAATGATAACTCTTTTATCATTTCATTTGGGCATGGCCATGCACTACTCAGTGTCATTTATCAAGTGGTCGGTGATATATTGTCTCTCTTATGAAATAGTGGTAATCTATTCACTTCACTCATGTTTCTAGAATGATTCTTAGCATACCCAATCAAGTCCATAATTTCCCCCAGTTACGAAAGGTGTTAGGCAAATGGTCAAAGTATACTAATCCTCACCTAGAATCCATAGCGATTTTAGGTCTAAGGATTTCCAGTATAAGCATTGCATGAGAACTACTTATGACATCTAACCATTTAGTATTCTCATGAATGGATCGATCCAATACAATTTTTCCTAACATGTATTTATGCATCTGATTGATATCTCTATATCCCATGACCTTGTAGAACACGGTCATCTCACAGAGCACATACTAGTCTTAGTTTGTTATCACTCTCATGATAATAATTGACTAGGGATAATTTAGAATGTTATTCTTTCAAGTCTTAAGGTTCTACTATCAAATCACGTATTTGATTTAACTTAAGTAGAATAATCATTCATGGACATTTTATCAAGTTAACAATGCACAAGAATAATAATTAGATAAAATAATACCTCATTTTATTTAATTAAATAAATTACAATGTCATTGGGCCCTAATGCATAACTAACAATTTTCCACTTGCACTAGGCCCAATCAAGCATAATCCTAAGTCCAAGTGACCTCTCATGTCAGTAATGCTTGGCTTGCACTAACGCCTTAATAAGAGGATCAGCTACATTGTCATCGTTGGAATCTTGCATATCTTCACATCTCCTCTCTCGACTATCTATCGAATGAGGTGGAATCTCCTGAGTATGTGTTTGGATTTCTGGTGCGATCGGGGCTCATTATCTTGTGTGATGGCCCCGTTATTATCACATAAGAGATCTACTGGATCTAGGATGCTCAGGACAACTCCTAATTCACTGATGAACTTCTTTATCCAAACAGCCTCTTTTGCAGCATCAGATGTAGCAATATACTCAGACTCTATTGCATAATTATTCTACGGTCTCTTGCTTTGAGCTTTTATAGCTTACAACACCACCATTCAATGAGTCATCATGGTCGGTTTGGAAAGCAGCATCGCTATAACTAGTTATAACAAACTCTTCCTCACCACCATACACTAAGAAGAATTTTTTAGTTCTTCGTAAGTACTTGATGATTGCTTTGCCTGCAGTCCAATGCTCCTCTCCGAGATCTTGTTGGAATCTACTAGTCATACTTAGTGTTTGAGCGACATCGGGTCTATTACATAGCATAGCATACATGATAGATCCAATAGCAGACGCATATGGAATCTTACTCATGTATTCTCTATCCTCCTTAGTCGAAGGACTTTGTGCCTTATTCAGAATAATACCATGAAGCATAGGCAAGAACCCTTTCTTGGCACCATCCATACTGAACCTTTTCAGTTTTTTATCTATGTACTCTTCTTGACTCAGTCCCGAAAGCCGAAGCGATCTATCTGTATAGATCTTTATACCTAGTATAGTTTCAGCTTCTCCTAAGTCTTTCATTATGAAACACTTCTCTAAACATTGCTTAACTTTAGTCAATGTTGGGATGTCGTTTCCAATGAGTAAGATGTCGTCAACATATAAGACAATAAACACAACTATGCTCCTACTAACCTTCTTGTACACACAAGGCTCATCTTCATTTTTGACGAAACCAAACTCTTTCACAGCCTCATCAAAACGAAAATTCCAACTTTGGGATGCTTGCTTCAATCCATAAATAGATTTTTGAAATTTGCAAACCTTATTAGGATATTTTGGATCTACAAAACCATCAGGTTGTGTCATATACACATCATCGAGGAGATTTCCATTAAGGAAAGCTATTTTTACATTCATTTTCCATATCACATAGTCATAATATGATGCGATAGCAAGTAGTATCCTAATAGATTTGAGCATCACGACAGGAGAAAATGTTTCATCATAGTCAATACCATGAGTTTGTTTAAAACATTTTGCTACAAGTCGTGCCTTAAAGATCCCACCAGCCTTTAGTTTGAAAATCCATTTGCAACTAGTGGTCTTCCCACATTCGGGTAGATTAACCAAAGTCCATACTTAGTTATCATACATTGATTGCATCTCAGAATCCATAGCTCCAAGCTATTTCTCGGATTCTTGATTTTTAATAGCCTCTTGGTAGGTAGTGGGCTTGTTTTGGTCCACTAAGATCCAATCTTTATCATCAGTGACGAGAAATTCATATCTCTCAGGCTCCTGACAAATCCTACCAGATCTTCTAGGTTTTGTGTAGTTGATTCAGATTCCACAACTCTTTGCGAATTGTTATCAACCTCTATCTTATCCTCTATAGGATTTTGTGGCTCTTGAATTTCTTCAAGTTGTACTTTACTCCCACTTTCTTTCTTGAGAATAAACTCTTTCTCTAGAAAGACAACCTTTTGAGCAACAAACACTTTGTTCTCGTTTGGGACGTAAAATTAGTACCCTCTAGTTTCTTTAGGGTATCCTACAAACAAGCATTTATCGGTTTTAGATGCGAGCTTCTCAGATGTTAACCTTTTAACATGGGCTTCGCAACCCCAAATCCTTAGGAAA
>CAODLS011302994.1:0-36252 GCA_948243855.1 Flueggea neowawraea | reverse complement strand
GCATGTGGTTGCCTTGGGTGTAAACGTTTGTGAAACGTGTTTCTGAAACCATACTATGTATGTAGTGTGTATACATATATATATACATTCCTGTAGTATACGTGCATGTGGTAGTTTTCCAACAGTTTTCAAACCAGTCCTTGTGAGGCACGTATGAGGCAATCTGGAGTGTTGTCCCTCACTCACTGGGTTTGACCCCCTTTGTTCTTCTGTGTTGCCTTGTTTTTATTTTGTAGGTTGATTCGACTCGACAACTTTTGACATCCTCGCCCAGTGAGACAGATAATTTTGGTTAGTAGCACCCTTTTTGTTGGGCTACTTCGTTTTTATTAGATGCTTCACTTCGATATATTGTTGGGTTATTGAGTCCGCTGATTATGGGTCTTATTTTGGGGATATTGGATTTTGCGATTTATCGCCTGTATTTATTTCCTTGATATATTTTATTAATATATATATATATATGATTTTCTTGAAACATTTTTAATAACATGTTTTAATCTAATAGGTGTATAGTTTCTGTATCTTTGAGGCTTATGCGAGATGGGTCGGGCTCCCATAGACGGTTCACCTCGTACGCCGGTCACGGTCCCGGAAATGGGTCATGACATATTCCTTTGGAATGCTTATGGTAATTTTGATAGTGATGTTTTTCCCTATTATATTCTTTGATGACTCTATGTTTACAGTTGGATTGGATTTGCAATTTGAATTGATTTAGGTGACTCTGGGGAAAATGTATGGTTTTGGAAATTTGGTATTAGGAATCAATAAGATGCAAGAGTGATAGTTGACATCTATGTGATGGCTATATTGAGATTTCAAGATATGCTTGAGTTTAAGGGTTTAGTTTGGATTCTGACAATTCTTGACTCATTCCTTTGGGAATATGTTCCATGTTGTGGCACTACAATTCGTTTAGGGTAAAACTCAATGTGTTTTGAGGGAGCTTTAGTGCTCTAAGCTTTCGTATATGCATTTCTTAGCTTTACCTTTGTTCTACAAATGAGTAGATCAGTGCCTTTTGCTTCTACAGATGCATTCTCGATACTTGCATCTATGTGTGTACATTCCTTTGTGATGTTTGCATATCTTCACATCTAGGTCTGAGCGACTAGAACGGTAGCAGAGTTGTGGTTAACTCCTTTATAATTGGTTTGGCAAATTGTGATTTTTTTTGTCTTCTTTGGAGACTTAAGTTGATGAGGTTCTAAGGCGAGCCAAGTGATAAAGATATTGGAGTTTAAGTTATAGTTGACAAAACTGTGATATGTATAAAAATGTAATTAGGATTGAACATGAATCTGATTTAAGGAACAACATTTGAGTTCATATGTAAACATTGTGTTCGAGTAGAAACTCAAGGAAGTACATTTGAATGTGAAATTGGTAATGCTTAGGATGATAGTTAAAAGAAGTATATATATGGTTCGGAGACCATATTTGTTTTCGGGATAAGGTACATCTTATTCGGATTAGGATACATTTGATTTATGCATTGTTCTGAACTTAAAATGATACGAGGTAGAAGTATAGTATGATGAAGCCAATTCGGTGGTTGAGGTTTTGAAGTTGGGTATTTGTATGGGGGCTAGATATAAAGGATAGGTATTTGGGGTTTTGTTAAATTCGTGATGTACGATATATGATAAAATGGAGAATCATATATGATATATGGTAAATTAAGGTCGACACTAGATATACGAGTCCTCAGACAGAGATAAGAATGGTATGTAATTATTGGATTGGTGATAAATTCAAGAGGTGATTTCATTCGATGATAATTATTATTGTCTATGGTATGGTGATCAATCCAGTTAGCAACAATTGATGAGGAAAATAATTGAGCTATTGATATTTTGTTTGGAGTTATGTGATGAGTCATATAATCATTAATATAATAGATAAATTGCGAACACAATTTGAGGAATGGTGTTAAATTCGGATTGAATTTGGGTTAGAGTGTATGGAATGATTATGAATGTTTGTGGTATTCAGATTTGATGGCATGGTGTGCTTGGATTACAGATTTCAATTTCGATTGAAATTTTTTGATTTGAAAGTGGTATCAATTGAATACGATTCTTTTAGGGAATTACATTTTTGTTTAAGGAATTAAGTTGAAATCGGTTTACGGTTGGTCTATGTGGTAGAAATGACTATAATCTGGGATATTATCTAAATTTAATTATGAGTATATGGACTAACTTGTGGGTTGGTTCTCTTTGGTTTAACTATGGGATTTGGATATTTGATGATTAATTGCATTTGGACATGGGTGATTTATTTGTAATTGACTATTGGTTATATTTATTCATAATCCCTGTAATTTAGGTTGGATATCCAATTGTGAGTTGATTTTAGATGACTTTGATGGATAAAGAGTAATTGTGATTTGATATCGTGTATTAGTAAAGGTGAGGGTAATGCCTAGATAAAAATTAAGTAATAAAGATTGATATCGCTTTAGTGGAAGCCATTTTGAGACATCATTCAGAGGGGGAGACCACTTGGGAGGCTGAAGGTGAGATGCGGTGTAGACCTATTTGATTCAACAGATTCATAGGTCTATGCATTTTGTTTCTGCCTTTACATTTCTTTTTTTTTCTCCGCATTTTGAAGTTTTAATTTGAATGTTGATTGATGAATAAATTAGAGTGAATTACTTCCTCTATCCCATAATAATAGGCAAGCTTTCCTTTTTTATCCGTCCCAAATTATACACTTGTTTCCTTTTAAAGATTAGTGGTTGTGTGCTATTTTACTATATTATCCCCACTTTAATGTATTGAAAATTATGTTATTAATTGTTAAGATATAATTTTAAGGACATTATTGGAAAGCTCTTCTAAAATTTAATTATTCTAACCAATTTTCTTAATCCATGTGAAAAAGAGAATAAGCTTCTCTTTATGGGATGGAGGGAGTAAGGTTTTGTATTAGTGTTGGATCTTGTGTGAATGAAAAACAAGTCAAAATCATGAATTTTGGGAAGATGGAGTAAGACACAGTTCGCCGAGTTCGTGTTTTGTGGGATGCGGGACATTTGGGCAGGACACGAGCCAAGACATTGTCGTGTCTATGCCTGTGTCTTGCAAAGAAAGACCATTCCTATGGGTTTTTGCAACTCTAGGTGTTACATGGGTAGAGACATGGTCGTGCCTTGCGAAACTGTCACCTTATCATGCCAAAATGGGGAGTTTTTGTTTCCTTCTATTTAAAACTCTCCAAACCCGACTTCCTTAACTCATTTCTCACCTAAACAAAATAGCCACATTCTTCCTCTTCTCTCCTTGCCTTCCCATCATCATCTATTTGGATTTAGAGGTAAGAATATCATCTCTCTTCATTTATTTCCTTTCTTTCATGAATAAATGCTAGGTTTTGCTTGTTTGATGCATTCTTGTTGGAGATGGGTTTAAGGTTTCTATTTTGAGCTTGGAAATGATGAGTTTTGGATGGATTATTGTTAGATAATGATGAATCTAACCTGGGAGAGAAAGGAATTGTGTTGGTTTTGGAGAAATATATGATTTTCATTTGGTGGAAGAATGATTTTTCTTATTTCTTGGGGGATTTATTGTTTCATTGATAATATGGAGTCTAGATTTATATATTTGGATATAGTTGGAGGTGATCTAGGTGTTTGGAAACCGTTTGTGTCTTTGGTCGAGTTTGTGGCGTTTTTAAAGGATTTCAGCTGTAGGGCCAAATTTGTAATTTTCTAGAGAATTGGGCCACATTTGTAATTCTAAAAATTGAGGGTTTGTTTTGTAATTTTAGAAAGTTTAGGCCATGTTTTGTAACTTTAGGAAGTTTGTGGTATGTTTTGTAATTTTTGGAAAATATAGGGAATGATGTGTAAATTTTGAGGAAATTGAGGATTTATTAGTATTTTAAAGAGTTAGGGATCAGTTTGTAAATGTGGAATATTTTGGGATTGAATGGTAATTTTTTGAAAGTTCGGAGACTAAAGTATAATTTTACATTGAGATGTAAATTTTGAGTAATGTGTTAGACTTTGGTGCGAAATGGATTTTTGGGTGTTGTTCGAGGGTCTGAGTTTGCATATGCATGTGCAAGGATTTCGGTACATCCTCGTACCAGATCTCCACTTTGATTTGTTTCTAAGAACATTGTTTGTTTCTAATATCTTTGTTTGAGCTTCTTGTTCTTACCAGCATGATCAGTGTAATCCCAATATGACAATCTAAGAGGGGGGTGAATTAGATTTTTGCTAGAGAACTTAAAACCTTTTAAAACTTTTTAATATTTTTGTAAACCAAAACAGTAGCTAAATCCAAGTCATAACCGCACAAGAATAAAATAAAAGAGATGAAAGATAAGAAACACAAAGCCTTGATTATAGTGGTTCGATCCTTTTTGGCCTACGTCCACTCCTCTAGCTCACTAAGGAGTTTGAATACACTAAAAACTTCCTGAATTAGGAGTGGAGGAAAGCCGTTACAACATCTTGTTTTCTGGGCTCACAAGAAACCTTATACACCTTGTTTTTAAACAAATGCCTCTCTTGTTTTTCAAGGAAACAAACAAGACAAACCTATACTACCCTTCAAGCTTAAACCAAAGCTTGATTATAAAGTGATTCTCATATTTGAAATAAAAAAAAATCTCATACCAACTCAGTAAGTAAATAGCAAATCAAAGCTCAATTGATACAAGACATGAAGAAAACTTAAGAGAAAGAAAATCAAGAAACAATTTTGCAAAGTTTGGGCACTCTCTTAATAAAGTTCATTATTTTATGTGGGTTTTGGAGATGTCTATATATACTCAATCTATGAACAGTATCTGTTGAAAGCCTCAAAAGAGACATTGTGAGTACATGCCAAAATCTGATTTTTGTTAACGTCAGTATCAACAATGTGCATTCTTTCTATCTACGTGCGTTTCGGATAAGTCATCAGAGATCAGTAGGCATTGTAGACCTTTCAGCGGGAGTTTTCTGAGTTCCAATATCTTCTGCTTGAATAAAAACTTTCATCAGTGTGCCTAGATAAGAATCAAGGTGCGTTGGTAAAAACTTCAACGTGCTTGGATGAATGCTTTGCGTCCTTTGTCAACTTCAAAGATCACACCTTTAAGTCTGACATCACCTCGTACGAAGGAATATTCAAATTTAAATTCTCGAGGAGTGTATAATAGATTTTTCAGTATCTAATGTACTCCATGACTACGTGTGTTCTTGTCTTGATAACGTTCGTTGTCGTTTGTTCTTCAAAAATGATGCCTTTACTCAACAACGTGCGTTGTTGACTTGAATAATGTTCCATCAACACAAGAACCTTGTTGCAATTTAGATATTTCTGAGCATGTCCTTGACAACGTGCTTTCTTCGCCATTAGCGTGTGTAGGTGAAATAGTGAGGTGAGCTTCAGTTATCATCTGCTTGCCTTGAATACTTCTTCCAAGATGTATACACATTCTTATTCTCAACTACATGCATTCCTCACACTGCTACGTGGTTAGAATTTTTTCAGAAAATGAACAATATACCATATCCGTGCGTTCTTTATTTATTACTGTGTTGAAAAGTCATTGACACAAGTCACTGCAGGATAAATTCTAACTTGTGTTCTTGTCTTTTTAGTTGTTTTGTAAATCATCAAAATGTAGAAGGATTTTTCATGTTGTCCATATAATGGCTCAACATGTATCTATCTGGATTGTCCATATGTTGTAGTTCGTACCAAAGCACGTGTTTCTTACGTGAAGTGTAACTTTTTGATATGAATGCTTTGTCCAGCTTATGCCACAAGTTTATCCATCTCTGCTGATATCTTATCTCTAGCTCTATGATGGGATTCAAAACCAAAAAATTATCTTTTAATTTAAAAATCAAAATAAATAAGATTTAAAGACAATGACGAGTGGGGTCGAATCCACAGGGACCGATAAGCACTTGCCAAATTGTAGAAACAACAATTAAAATGAAGATGGGATTTTTGATGTATTAAAAGTGAACAAAATAGATAAACCAAAATGTAAAATTATTAAGGATAAAATCAATGACACGAAAGTGTAGCCAAGCTACATCTCCATCGTATTTTGTAAACTGATCACAAGTAACGAAAGATAAATCAATGTTGTTTATGCAGGTAGATTATATTTACAGGTGATGCACTTAGTAACAAATCTTTACTTATTGTTTTTTGTGGTTTCAGGACGCTCTGCAAACTACTTCCATAGCCAATAAAAAAACCCCAAGACACTTTGCAGAGTTCAATTTACCGACAACATTATGAATTATAAAGGCCCTACCCAAGCCAACAAACTTGAACCCCACAGTTTATTCAAACTAGATTATTCTATTATGTAATGATAGTCAAAGCCCATTATGAGAACAAGAAAATTAACTTACCACTTTTGCTAGACACGCAATCACGGATCTATGAATCTAATTGGTAGTTTATTACTCTATCAACTAATTCAATCAACTGTCATCAAATCAATTGAGAAAATAATAATCAAACATTTCAAGTGCAAGAATAGAATAAATGCATAAATAATAAAGAACTGATAAAAAAGAACCTCACAATTTACTAAAGCTCAACTTCAATTGTACCTTGACTAGAGAAAAGTTTAGTAACACATATTGAATTAAAGAACTCAAGAAATATGTATGTTGTTTCTGCCATCAATGTTAGAATAGAAGAGAGAAATTGATAACTAGCTATTTATATGAAATAGCCAACTTGTAACCTAAATAAAATTGTTCCAACAAGTTCCAAAAATAGCATTCCTATTAGACTTCAGATTTTCTCTTCAAACATCCACATTGCTACCCTTGTAATTGTCAAAACACTAACTGCCACATAATATTTAATTTTTTCATGTGTTCCCAAAATAACCCAACATGTCATGGCCATGTTGTAAGTGTCCGGAATTCACTTCTTGCCCAAATCAGCACCAAATCCCACTCTTTTCACCAAGTAATCCCTTAGACAAAATAAACAACAAAATAACATAAAAAAGATAGAAATAGAGATGAAAATGCACATGAAACAACATGAAAGTACTAATGAAAACATGCATAAAATGAATAATAACAAATCTTCCCTCACTTAAACCATGCTTGCCCTAAAGCATTCGATAATCCAAAGACAATCAAAGAGGCGACTTTTAATTACCCTTTCTATTCCCACTCTTAGTTCAACTCAAATCGACATCTACCAAAAATTTAACACTGAACAAAACTAGCGCCAGGCTAGTCGAGAATCCAAAGATTAATCTCCACACTGGTAGTGCCCCCTAGGAAATAGCAAAACCACACCCTCACGAATAAATTGCTCAATCACTGAAAAGTGTTTAGTGTGAAGTGTTTGCACTCAAGTCAACTATTAATAGATCCTTCCATGGCTTGCTAATCAATCTAATCTTCACTAATTTCAAAAAATATGAATCAATTCACCACTCAAAGAGGACTTTAATAAGGTTCAAACGGGGTTTAAAAAATGTAAACAAGTCGAGAAAAATGATGAGAACAAGCTATTACATGCCAATTTGAATAAATACATATTTTCAATGCTTCAAAACAAAAATTCACATCCTTTTTCTATTGTTTTCACAAGGCTGCCCATACTAAACTTTTCATTTCCTCATTACTTTTCCCTTTCTTTACTTCACTTTTTCCTTTTTTATTTTTTTGAATTCTATTTCTTTTGCAACGATAATAAAATAATTACAAAAACTGGGCAGCTTTGTGACTTTACAACATAAGCACAAATAAATCCAAGACGTGTCAATCCAATCATATGCACATAACATTAACAACGAAGATGCGTATTGTCATGTATGGATAATAAATACTCTTAACTTAAGGTGCAAAAGGAGTGGTTTAAAAAGAAAAATGGGAATGGTTAAAATAGTTTTGAACAAAGAAAATGGCTAAAGGCACAAAGGGGTTTACTAGGGATTAACTTAGAAAGGTCGGGTTAACAAAGAAAAAGGTTAAAACAAATGGTTTAACAAACAATGCCTCTCATCATTTTGGTATTTCAATTCAAAAAGAATGTGGTCTCGAAGCGCATGTCATGTCAAGCTTTAGAAGTGTTCTATTAAGATTGATTAATTCACACATCAAGAAAACTTAACCTCAAATTTCTCATGGTTTTTTGTGTTAATTTTAAACTATTCCTTCAATTCTAGTACCAGAGATTGTTCACTCCTAAATCCAAGATACATGTAAATCCAAGTCTCACTAAAATGGGTTTCGAAAGAAATCAATAAAGCTGTATTTTTTTTTTCAAAATTTAGATTATCGAAGCACAACAACAAACATGGATTCACATGCAAAAACAAATGTAAAACTATGCACATATGCAAATTTAATTGAAAGTGCAACACAACAAGTTATGGCATGGTCATGTTGTGACATACTAAAACTACAAAAACAAAATGCAACAAAATGCACCAAATATTGCAAAAACATATGCAAACAAACACAAATGCATGTAGGAAAATAGTAAAAGCAACAAACAAATCCCTTCCCACACTTAATCCTAACATTGTCTCAATTTTATAAAACAAAATTAAGATAAAACATACAGAGGTAAGAAAAGCTTTTCTGGAATGTCATGGTGTAGGATGCTGGGGTGCAAAAAGCAAAGAGGGACCACTAATTTTGTTTATGAGCTGTCAGGTGTATGGTCCTAAACTGGTCCCCCTTGAGGTGAAATGGTGTCGTTCCAAAATCTGTCTGCTATTGCCCTTTATAGTGTTGTTATGGATAACCAGCTAAGACATTTATGAGTGTCAGAATAACGTTGTTTTGGCCAACATTCTCCAATTTCTCAAAAATTGCTTGCACAACTCCCTTCCCCACACTTAAACATCATTGTTGGGCCTGAAGAAAAGGAAAATTCTGCAAAAACCTTGCAAGAACCAAAACACAACTACCAAACCAATAAATTATTGGCACACAAAAGATAAGTCTAAAAAAAGGTTAAAATTTTAAAACTAAAAAAGCATGAAAAAGAAAATCAAGCACAATTGAAATAAAAATTGGATTGGGTTGCCTCTTAAGAAGCACTTCTTTAACTTCTTATTAGCTAGACAAACTTGAATCTTCAGCCGTTCCCAATATTGATGCGCACCACTTCTTTATTGACCTCAGATGTAATCTTGCTATTTACCACAATCAATCTTTGCACATGTATCTTTTCTCTTTGGTGGTAATTGCTTATAAATCATGGTGGCGTCATTTTCTGGTGCATACTCCAGACTCTTCCTCGGTGTTTTCTTTTTCTTGGTGCAAAATTCTTTCAAGAGCGTAACATATTTGAACTTATGTTCAACTGTACTGAGTGAAGAATGTTTACCTTTGGAGCACCTGTTGTCATTTTCTTGCTTATGACATGGCCATACTGTGAAGCTCTCAGACTGTCAGCTTTTTTCAATTCTTATTTGTTTTCCCCATGATTGCACTAACATCCTGCAAATGATCACCAAAACAAAACTGTACCTTTGTCTCAGTTAGTGGTTTAGTTGCATCAATTGCATAAATGGAAGAAAAATCATTCACATGCCTCGTGGTTTCATTAATATTGAATTTTATGACTACTTAATCGAACTCAATTTTTAAAGTACCATCATGCACATTTATTTTTGTTCGAGTATTCTTTAAAAATGGCATACCTAAAAACAACAATCTTGAATTTGGTGTTCCATTATCTTGCATATCAAGAACATAAAAGTCAGCTGGGAAGACCAAATCATTTACTTGTACTAACACGTCTTCCAACACTGCTTTAGGAAAGACACTTGACCTATCAGCAAGGATTAGTACAACTCGACATTCTTTCAATGGACCAACATTCAAAGAAGAATAAATAGACAAATTCATAACATTTATCAAAGCACCAGATCACACATAGCCTTTTCTATTCCATAATTGCCTATCTTACAGGATATAATGAACATACCTAGGTATTTTTCCTTAACATAAAATTTCTTCTAAAGAATAGCTGAAACCGTTTATCTCATGGTGATTCTCTTATTCCCTTTCAATTTATTCATGTTAGTACATAATTCTTTAAGTAATTGAGCATACTTGGAAACTTACTTGATTGTTGTCAGCAATGGAATATTGATTTCCACCTTCTTAAAAGTGCCCATGATCTATTTGTTGTCTTTCACCTTCTTCTTCTTGGCCAACTAGTGAGAAAAAGGTGTTTTTTTTTGGGTTCACAACTACTGCTCGTTGTTTATTATCTTCTTTTTGCATCTCAACTTCTTTTACGCCTCACCCTTCATGGCATGGCCATACCGTGTGGCACTCATCATCACCAAATATTTTCTTCCCACTTCATAGGGTGATTGCATTGATGTCTTGTCTTGGATTTATAGTAGGTTATGATGGAAATCTCCAGTTTATTCATCAAGATGGCCAATTAACTTATTTGGTTGCATATGTCTTGCACACCAGCCTCAGTTTGCTGCTGAAATTGATGCAGCTACTGAGCATTATTCAGCTGTAACTGTTGAATTGTTGCCACAAAATTTTCATCATCTCCTTTGATGATTGGATTTGAACTTGTAGGTCAGGCTGTGGAGGAGTTGGTAATTTGGGTTGAAACTGTTGAAAATTGTCTGACTTTTCCCCTTAATCAAAGTGTGGATGATAGATTTATCCATATTATCATATCCATATGAGTCATGTTAAGGCATTGAGCATATGTTGCTTGAATAACTTCGAAAAGCATGAATTCTATAAGGTTGCATTTGCTTCCTAAAACTCATTTGATCCAAAGTAGAAGTTATATTTGAAAGCATATATTTAATTTCAAAAATATTTATCTCAAATGGATCTCGGTCAAACCCTAATTGATGCAAGCCACCATCCATGATCAAAGCAATTTTTTTTTTCAAATTGAAACAACATAACAAAAACTAAACGATGAATCAATTAGACAAAATCTTTGACACCAGTCCCTAGCAATGGCACCAAAATTTGATGGGAGTCGAAACCAACAAATTATTTCCTAATTTAGAAATCAAAATAAATAAGATTTAAAGATAGTGGAGAGTAGGGTCGAATCCACAGAGACTAGCAAGGACTTGTCCCATTGCAGAAACAACAATTAAAATGAAGATGTGATTTTTGATGTATTAAAATTGAACAAAATAGATAAATCAAAATGATAAATTGTTAAGGATAAAATCAATGACACAAAAGCCTAGCCAAGGTACATCTCTATCGTACTTTGTAAACCGATTACAAGTAACGAAAAATAAATCAATACTATTTAAGTAGGTAGGTTATAATTATAGGTGACACACTCAGTAACCAATCTTTACTTAATATTTTGGTAGTTCTGGGATGCCCTGAAAACTACTTCCCTAACCAATAAATAATCCCCAGGATGCCCTGTTGAGTTTAATTCACCAACAACATTAAGAACTACAAAGACCCTACCCAAGCCAACAAACTTTGACACCGTAGTTTATTCAATCTAGATTATTTTATTCTGTTAATGACAGTCGAAGCTCGTTATCACAACAACAGTATTAACTTATCACTTTTGCTAGATATACAATCACAGATCTATGAATCTAACTGATAGTTTATTATTCTATCAACTAATTCAATCGGTTGTTATCAAGAATAGAATAAATGCATAACAATAAAGAATAAATAAGAACATACCTCATGATTTATTAAAGTTCGACTTCGATTATACCTTGACTAGAGAAACGTTTAGCAACACATTGAATTGAAGAACATAAGAAATATGTTAGTTGTTTCTGCTGTCAATGTCGGAATAGAAGAGCAAATTGATAACTAGCTAATTATATGAAATATACAACTTGTAGCCTAATTAAAATTGTTCCAACAAGTTCAAAAAATAGCCTTCCTATTAGATTTCAAAATTTCTCTTCAAACAACCATGTTTCTACCCTTCTAGTTGTGAAAACATGTCTTGCCATATCATATTTAATTTTTGCATGCGTTCCCAAGATAACCCAACATGTTATGGCCATGCTATAAGCATCCAGAATTCACTTCTTGGCCAAATTAGCACCAAATCCCACTTTTTGCTCCAAGTCATCCTTTATACAGAATAAACCATAAAATAACATGAAAACGTAGAAATAGAGATGATAATGCATATGAAACAACATGAAAACACTAATGAAAACATGCATAAAATGCACACTAAAACTCTAGGTGTATTCATAAAACACTAATGAAATCCTTTATCGATAGTTTTTCTATATAAAGGACTCCAAATGAGAAGCTTTCTCGTAATTTATTCAACTAAATTAGAACAAGTATGCGTGTGAGAAAGAGAGAGATAGAGATGGCGGGGCACAAGAAACTGGTTTTTGATCATGGTAGCAATGGCAATGCTGCTTTTGGTAAGTGAGACTTCATTAGCACTAGCCTCTCAATGGGTAATGCCTTTTGGCTTTCTTGAAAAGGATATCACTCCTAAAAAGGCTTCTCTAGAAAAATGCATTGGCTTAGGTGGAGAATGCATCACACCTTTAGTTGCAAGCATTGCGTGCAAAGCCTCCAGTTGCCACACCCTTCACCACCATCACTACCATGATCTTTTCAAGCTTCTACTTTGCACCACAGTCATGATGGTGGCAAAAAATGGGAGGCCACGACCATGGCCACCAAAGCCATGACTGACAAAGAACAATGGAATGATGTGGCCAGAATGCAAGCATGTGGACTCAAGCGCTTAGAGAGGTCAATTTTGGAAGAGGGTGCCCTAAGGTTGTGGTGCAAGAGGAGGACTATAAATATTCCTTAAACTTGCCTCATATGGGATTCTTTTATACATTATTGAAAGTCACCAAAAAACTGTTACGACCCAAAGTCGGGCCATGATCGGCGTACGAGCCAAACCGTCTATGGGAGCCCAGCCCATCTCCCACAAGCCTCATTATACAGAACTAATATTTAAATACAATTTATTAGACAAATTAAAACGTTTAACAAAAATAAGTTTCAAAAATAATATTCTCAAATATTAACAATAACAAAATTATTAAATAAATAAATATAATTTAAAACAATTTAACCATTTCAAATTCAAATACATGACATAACCCACAACTCGGTATGTGTAGTATCTAATAGAACTGAGAGTTGAGACTTAATAATAGGGCACTTGCTGCTGACAAACACCTCACTGATCACAGAAGATCAACAACCGCTACAAAGTACCTAAAAAATGAAGAATAGAGAGAACAAAGAAAGAAAAGAAAGGGGGTCAACCCCAGTGAGGCACAACACTCCAGACTACCTCATATGTGCCTCACAAAGACTGTTTTAAAAACAGTTTCAAAATACGACTCATGCAGATATAAGTGTACGTATGTATACACACTATATACTGACTAATAATATTTTGGAAAATCATTTCGAAATCTTTCGTAAACAAGGCAACCAATAGTCAAATGAATGTATTAGCTAAAATATTTTCCAATAAATATTTAGTTTTTTGCAAGTATGAAATAGCCGTAAAAATATTTCCTTTCAAAATAGTTTCCAAAACTCGTCTTTTATTTTTCCAAAGCTTTTCAAAGAGAAATTCTACAAACATTTTCCAAAAAAAATTTCCAAAGGTTTTCTGACAAAATTTACAGAGTATTTTCAGACAAAAATTCCCAAGTTTATTTTCAGACAAAATATTTCCAAAATATTTTCAGACAGAGATTTTCAGATTATTTTTAGACGAAAACTTTCCAAAATATTTTCAGACAAAAAAACATTTTCTAAGTATTTTCAGAAGAAAACTCCAAAAGTATTTTCTGACGGAAAACATTTTCTGACAAAAATATTCTAACTCAACCGGACCTGATCTGATAATTGATAGATGACAAAGTGGGCTCCACCACTAGTCTGAATGCAGCATGTATCTGGCCGGATACACGGTCACCACTTTACCCCGGTAACTAGGTCATTGACTAATCATTGGCATACCAAAGGCTATGACCCCCCATAGCTTGGTGTCCAATATCATTATGTTTTTTTCCGAAAACACATCGAAATACAAAATCCGTTCCAAATTTTCAGACAGAAATATTTATTTCAAAAATATTTCAAAGCACTAAAATACATTTATTCTTTTTCAGATCAGAACACTCATTTCAGAACAAAATACCTGTTTCAAAAAAAATTCTTAAATTCAGAAAGAATATTTTCTACAAAGCATTTCTGAAATTCATACAAAAAGGTTTATTTCCAAAATTCGTAATAAATATTAAACCATAATGTTTATTTTCAAACACCTTTGAAATTTTCAAAGGGAAAAATCCATTTTCACAACAGAAGTTTCAAACAGACATATATTAGGATTCCTATCCTTTAATTATACCAGATTACATGTAAAGAGCCAGACACAACAAAAACAATATAATTTAGAAGACACATCTTATGTGTCTGAAGCTGCCATCCACTCATTTAGATACCGAGCTAATAATCTAGTCGTGGTCCACTAGTGAAGGGCTGGTCTCCTAGGGAACTGAACAGAACTGAGAACAAAGATTTATTACAACAAAGTCAGATATGGTACTATGGTCTTACTGAATATGAATGCAATGCAATGCAGACTCAGACCCTCGAAGTCACTGAAAATCTACCTCGGGTGAGAATCCATCACCCTCGACTCTAAATATGAAATTTGCGTAAAATTATAGTTTGGTCCCCGACCAGTGTAAAATTACATTTTAGTCCCTGAGACTTAACAATTTTCATAACAATCCTTAAAGTATCTTGGAAATACTAACTGACATTTCATAAGTCAGAATTCCCAAATAAGTCTCCAAACTCTCAGAATTTACAAAACTAGCGTAATTCCTCAAAATTACAAATATGTTATCATGTTCTTCAAAATTACAAATCTCTACGTCATATTTTCAGAAATTGCAAATCTATACTTCAAGTTTTCCAAATTTCAAATCTATACTCCAAGTTTGCAAAATTACAAATCTGTGCCAAATAAAAATATTTGCAGAAGTACTAAAATTACGTTTCGCTCAATACCCAACGAAATCAAACATACACCCTGACTCAAATCGATCCCCTGAACATGAATCCAACCTCAGATTCCACAAATAAACAACCAATTTGGCCAAGATCAACCAAACCCAAATCTTAACCTAGCTCCACCAAAAAGTCATCAAATCTTTCAATTCAAAGCTTGAATCATGTTTATCTAAGTCCCATCTGATATATTCTAGTATCCTCTAACATCCATTCATCAAGAATCATCCGAAAATTGAAATCCAAACTCAAATTTGGCCAAGAACAAACCCATTTAAGAACATGATTGATTCTCATGATTTCAAGCTATCTCTAGGTGTTTCTAGACTCCTTACATCCCGATTTAAGAACCCCTAACAATCATTCCAACAGAAACACCACGAATACGAACCTATGAGCATTTTTATTCAAAACCCTAATATGAACAATCTTGCAAAAAATGAGAAAAAGAAAGGTCTAGAAGCTGGATCTTACCTAAGATGATGTTAACGAATGATGGGCGGCCAAGGAGAGAGTGATTTAGATGAGATTGAGAGAGTTTTGAGTGAAAATTGAGAGAAAATGATGAAGAGGGTCGGGTTTGGGGATTATATTGATGTGCTGATCAAAACGCACCGTTTGAGTGAAATAACAAAGCAACATACGTCATTCTTATGAGCAACGTACGTTACCGTCATCCACAACGTGCGTCATACATCATCAAGTTATGTTGTGATGCATCTAGTAGCCACTGATCTGAAACAAACACAGCACAACGTACGTCGTTCCATGCCAACATACATTGATCACCCTCGGGCCCAGATAACATATGTCGTGACTACTCAACGTACGTTGTGTTCCTTTTCCATATAACGTACATCTTGCTTGCCTCGACAATGTGCATTCTTCGCTACTCCAGCCACGTACTCAACATTTCATGCTTCCAAACGTGTTCTTAACTTCAAATCATAAATCCCATCACTCCAGCGACTTAACCACACCCAAAATTTCATGGATAACACCCTTAAACATTCTTAAACATAGTCAAACACCCAAACATCACTTCAATCGTTTGAGGTTCAAATTAGGATTGAACTAAGATCATTCGAAGTCGAATGACGTTCCACCAAGGACCTTGTCAGAATTTGTTCAGAATGCTACAGAGAATTGATCGGAATTGACGAGGTATTAGACAACAATCAAGCTTGGAAGAAAGAGAAAGAAGATCTTAGATGGAGAAAGAAGGGATACCTTGAAGAGAGCTTTGGAGTCTTCGAGAGGATTCTTCCCAATCACTTCTACTTCAATCTCCACATTTTGTGTTATTAGTGACAATGTTTATTTTTTTTTGTTTATTTACTTACATTATGTTAGGTTAGACTTTTCGTTAGGATTTTGAGATGTAATCCCTGAATTATTGTTCACTATACTATTAATGGATATTGTGCTTTAATGTTAAATTTTTATCTTGTTATGAGTTTGGATTGTTAGAATTGTGCCCCATTCCAATCATTGATGAACATTGTCATTCGATTATTTAATAAAGAGGCATTTCATTTCTATGAAATATAATATGTTTTATGAAGATAAAACTCCATGAATAGTTTATTCTTTCTTGTGCCATCAAGTACGTGACTTGATAGTAAAACCATGAGGATAAAAGGAATACTATTCTAAATGTCCCTAATAAATCATTATCATGGGAATGATGATGAGTTAAGATTAGTATGTTGCTAAGTGGATAATCACGTTTTACTGATTATGGATATGAGATATCAACTTAGAACATAGATGCATGTTGGGAACATGTATTGGACTGGCCCGCTATGAAAACACTTCATGGATCATTGTCACAAAGTAGCTTTCATGCAGCGGTGATGTTTGAGTCCTCTGAATGAAACTCACTATCGACTCCTCTGAATGAAACTCACTATTGACTCCTATTTGAGGAATCATATGTTTTGACTTAGTCAAACATTATCCGTAACAGGGTAACAATAAAGGTTATGATTGGATATGTCATGAATCATGTAAAGGAATGATAATGAGAGTGATGGATTTGTTCCTCTTTTGAAGAGTGATATCTCTTGGCCACTTGATGAGTATGATTGATGGAATGTATGCATACTCGAATAAATTGATAAAAGAGTTTGTCAATGTCATTTGTTATATCAATCTACTCGAGATCAAGAAACATGCTAAGCAATATAAGGTTGACATGTGATCATGCCTTATGCTTAGATGAGATATCGGGTGACAAAAGGATTATACATCAGACTGTGAAAGGTTAACTCGGATCACCGACAACCATTCGATTTTGGGTTGCCATAATGTATTACTAGATACTGCTTATGGACTTTGGGCCTAAAGGATTGGGACAAGACCCATTGCCAATTTCGAGTGGGCCTATTGGGTCACATACAAGAATGAATTGGATTGGTTACAAAGGTTCTCTTTTTGTGGTGATTGAATTATTAAGATGGTTAATTTGATAATCAATAATAATTTGGGGTTTTATGATTTATGTGTTAAATAAGATTAAATACATAGTCCATTAATGTAATTGGTTTTTTTAATATGAATCACAAATTATTATGGGTATATTATTATGTGTGGCATAATAAATTTGGCCCATATGTTTTAATAAGGGAGTTATTTATTTAAGGATAGTGTATCATGAAATTAAAAGCTCAATAACATTAAAAAAATTCTTAAAAATTCAGAATATATCACACTCCTATTTTTTTAGGAGTCTTTATTCTTGTATGACAAGGATAGGAAATTCAGTACACTCCTATTTTTTAGGAGCCCTTGTTCTTATGTGATAAGGAGTTCTTATTCTTGTAGGACAAGTAAAAGAAACCCTAGTACACATATAATAGGGTTTTCTATGCCTATATATAGTGCTTGGCCAAAATTTTAATGGTGATTAATATTTTGGACGAATTTTCTTAAGGTAAGAACAAGGCATCGCCGAATTTGTGAGTGTCACAATTAAAGGAGAGAAAATTATTTTGTGAGCTTTAGAATAGTGATTCTAAAAGGTGCTAGTACACTGCAATCATTCCAAAGTAAGTTCGTTCGTGTGGATACCTATAGCCACGTTCGCGAAAAAACAACGTGATTCCACAAGGTGATTCGGGTTATTGGTGCTTAGAGCTACATCAACGTTTTATACAACCGATCGATCAAGCCTTGGTGAAAGGTAAATCATCCAACCTTAATTATATATGTTGATATGCATGAGTCATTGGGAGAATTCAAGACATTAAATTTTTGTTATATCCGCTGCCATGAATGTATATGAATGTCATATTTGAGCCGCAAATTTGAACATGGATGTAATGACTTGTGTTGATTGACTATTGTTGTGCTTTTGATTGCCATGATGACATTTATTGATAACAAATCTAAGGGAAGGATCAATAGATAAAGTTTAGATGAGGTCCACAAGTATTAAACTTACTAAACTTAGAGTAAACAAATCTTGGGTAGGTAAGGTGTTCAATGACATTCCCGATAGGATTAATAGCCCAATAGATGTAGATATAACCTATATTAACTCGAGTAGTTACACAATAATAGTGGAGAGAACACTCAAATCTCCTTAAGTCCATCATTAGTATAACAAGCATGAGTCCTAAGAGGAATCTCAAAGTCCTAATACTTTTTATCATCATCGTTTTAGCCTTAATTCACTTCTTTGCTTATTAATTGCTTATGTGTTTGAATTTCATTTCTTAATTACATATCAAAACCAATCCATGAGTTTATCGTTTTTTATTTTTGATTAGATCACATATAATATTCGTCCTTATAGGATTTGATTCCGTAGAAATAGTACAAAGGTTAAAATTACTTCAACATGCACTTACAGCAGAGTCAATCAAGTTTTTGGCGTTGTTGTTAGTGACAATGCTACTATTTATGGTCTTTTCTTTTTCTTTTATTATTTATTTTTCATTTGCATTTTGTAGGTAACATATGCTCTTGAGGAGTTCTCGAAGTTTGGAAAATGAGGAGATCATTCATTTGATACTTGAGAGTAAGAGATTATGTAGAGCAAATTAGCTAATAGAAAGAGGGAAAGGATGGCAGAAAATCCTGGTAAAGTGGGGCCAATTATTAGGTGAAGGTCTTTGTAACCTAATGTCGGTGCACATGAGTTTGAGGGAGATCGTAAGGCTAGTGATTGGAGCTTCACCTTCTTGCATTCAGCTGAGTTCGGTAGCTCAGAACTATAAGTTGAAAAATATCCAATTCAACATGTTGCCTTCTTTCCATGGTTTACATCCAAAGATCCACTCACACTCTTGAAGAAGTTCTATACCACGATCTAAACCTTTCCCTTGCATGATTTGACCAAAGATGAGCTTCACATGGGGTGCTTCCATTATACATTGAAAGATAGAGTCAAGACTTGGTTGATCAATCTACCGGAGGGATCTCTTGGTACTTGGGATGAGGTGTATGAGAAGTTCATGATGAAACATGGCTCACCTCAAAAGATGATGGATTTAAGGAACAAGGTTTTCTCTTTCTCTCGAATGGAAGGTGAACCATTTCATTAAACTTTAGAGTCATTAAAGATGTTATTGAAAAAATACCCCCATCACCAGTTCTCATTGGCCTTAATCAATTCTTTTATGATGGCTTGACAATGCATGGATAAACACTTATTAACACCGTGATGGGAGGTTACTTTGGTGACAAGACGGCTGAGGAAGTGTATGATATTTATGAAATACTTTCCATTAACTCTCAACACAAGACGGTGAGATCTAGAAGAGTTGGAGTACATGAGGTATCTTTTTCATCATCAGATTTACCTTCTCAAGTTGCCAAAATTTCTAGGAAATTGAACATGTTAATAAATAGAGAGTCTATAGATAGGGAGCAATGCTGATTTTGTGATGCAATTGACCATATCGATGATACTTACGGGTTTACCCAATGAATGGAACTCGGGTTTGAAGAAGCCAATTATATGAGAATTTTTATGAGGCCTCAACTTAGGAATGACCCCTATTGAAACACCTACAATCCAGAATGGCGCAACCACCATAACTTTTCTTGTGAAGGCTAAAATGTCAATCACCTAGTCCTATGGGACCCCCGATCTTCCAACCTAGACCACCCTACCAACAACCACAACCCTAACAAACCACTAAAGAGAAGAAACCACCCTTGGAAGACCTATTGATGCAATACATGTCAAAGATGGAGGCAAGGGACGCTAAAGTAGACCAAAGCATTCAATCTCAACAAGCCACCATTTTAAACTTAGTGTTAGGATAACTTCCCAAATCCCACATCAATTAGGAATGGAATTGGTACAAATGTGAATCCCACATCGCTGAGGTATGAAATTATGAAGAGGTCTACCCCCTATAAATAGATCTTATGCCTTAGCTGTGTTATATTACAAATCCTAAGCTAGTTAATTAGAGAGGGTGTAACTTAGGCTTTGGGTTTTTGATAGTGAAGGGTTTTAACAATTTTATCCGTCCAAAAATTGTAATATTTATTTTAGTTGAGATCGTGGATGTAGGTCTATTGAGGGACCAAATCACGTCAAAATTTTCTTGTGTTATTTTCTATTTTTTATATTATGTATTTTCTTGTGTGGGTGTGTTTGCGTGTTTAGGCCCAACAAGTGGTATTAGAGGCAATAAGGCTCATTCCAATGAGGAGAATAGAGGAAGAGCAAAAGAAGAGTTACAGAGAAGATGTCGGCTAAGACATTGAAGTATAAGGTTCCATTATTTGATGGAAAAGGAAATTTCACTCTATGGCAAAACACGATTCAAGACTATTTGGTGCAGCAGGGTCTTGATATCGCTTTAGAGGATGGAAAGCCTAGCTGTGTGAAAGATGGAGATTAGAGTACCATCCAGAGAAACGCTGTTAGCACTAATAGGTTAGCACTTGCTCCCCAAATTAAAATTACTGTGTTGAAGGAGACATCTCCTAAATCTTTGTGGAAGAAGTTGGAGAGCACCTATTTATCAAAGTCGTTGACTAACCGATTGTGTCTAAAGATGGATTTGTATACCTTGAGAATGGATGACGTAGGTAATATTCATGACCACACAAACAATTTTAATCAGTTTTTCATCTATTGAATTTGGGTGAGAAAATTGAGGAGGAAGAGCAATCATTGCTCCTATTAGCATCATTACCTAAATCTTTCAAATCATTAGTGCAAGCAATGTTAGTAGGGAAAAACACTTTGCTGTTGAATGATGTGATGATGGTCTTGAAGGTGAATGAAAGGATGACGAGTGAAGATGATGGTGGTCCTAAAATACTTATAGCTACAAAGAATGATGAAAGAGAGAGGAATCGCAGGAAGGGTGACTGTGGTGAAAGATTGAGATCTCGACTGAGAGATATGAGTATTGTTGAGTACTTGTATTGTGCACAAACCGGTTACATGCAATCTCGCTGCCCATAATTTAAATAGTACTTTAAGAGTCTACAAGGGATGATGAAGGGTAAGCAAAAAGTTGGTGATTCTTTAATTAATGTGGTTTAAGATTATAGTGATGTATTGTTGACTGCATCTTTTTGAAGATCATTCTACTTTGGTTTTAGATTCTGCAGCTGACATTCATATTTGTAGAGATCGAACTTCATTTGACACTTTGTAGAAATAAGGAAATTTTGGCTACATCCATGACAGGAGCAATTCAAAGTTGACTATTGAAGGCATTGGAAGAATTCGCCTAAAGCTCCATTGTCAAAACATTTACTAATATGAAGTATGTGCCTAGTACAAGAGCCTATATAATTTCTTTGGGTGAATTTACATCTCGAGGTTACAAATATGTTGGTGCTGAAGTGTTCTGCAAAGTGTTTAAAGGTGATAGCTTGATATTGCATGGAAAGAAGAAGGAAAAAATATTTATTATTTGGATGGTTGTTCCTTTACTAATGGAAGTAGTAGGACAACGAAGACGAAGACGGCGAAGAGAGTTCAGTTTTTCGAAACTGTTGAGATATGTAGGAATTTAAGTAGAGGGAGAATTAGTTGAGATAACTAACCAAAACAATTTGTATAAGAAAGAAAGAAAAAAAAATGAACACCAAATGAGCCACAAAAAATGATCAACAATGTACAACTTATGATTACAAAATGACAACAATATGAGTACAACACGTTCTCTAAAAAAATGCAATGTGGCCGATCGACAAAGAACAATGACTACACAACAAACAAATCTAAATCAAACAAACGACAACTAAAACAATAAAAAATAAACCAAAGACAACCAAATATTGAAACGAGCACAAACCGAGAACATAAAGAGCACAAATTTTTGCATACAACTAGTCAAAAATGAAATAAAAAAAGGCACCAAAACAATTCTTCACACAAACACAGAGAACAAACGTAAAAATCCGAACAAACAACTTAGAAAACCAAAAAGGAAAGAAGAAAGGAAATGAAAAAATCTCAGCAACATCAACAAGCGGTGGCTCTGTAGTCTTAGGCTGCTTCTTAGATGGAGAAACTTAATTTGAAGGAGGAACTCAAATTTCTTCTTTGGTGCAAGACAATTAACACGCTTGCCCTTTGAAGAAGAAGAAACTTGAACTCTACTGCTCAACATTATACCTGAGAAAACAGCAAAAAAATCGATTAAAAAGCACAAAAGAAACATTAAACAAACACGGAAACAAAAAGAATCTATACGACAAACTAAATCAGTTGACATAACAACCAAAATCGTAGAGGAATACAAAAACATAAACCCTAAAATACAAAATCAACAAGTACATGCATAGAAAAAGATAGAAAACAAGCAAACACAACTTACAACGATGATCTATGAAGAATGTTGCTAAGAAAAACACAAAAATTGCCCTAGAACCACAAAAAACACAATCGGAGAGAAAAATGTGACAGAAAAACTATCAAAGAGAGTGGTTTCTTAAAAAAGTGAAAAAGTAACTTCCAGAAGAAACCGCTCCAACACATTATATATTTAAGCATTTCCATAATTATTATCCCGCCTTTTGCATTTTAGAAATTATAATACACCGGGTGAGAAAAATGAAAATATAATTACAAAAGCAGACATCCGGTGTAATTTCCTCTTTATTTACTATCACAAACTTTATTAAATTATATAATTTTATTTTATTTAAACAATAAATATAAAATACCGCACAATGCACGGGATGAAAATCTAGTCTAGTACTAACTTAAATAGACTGACATAGACAAACAAAGAGATTGGCGTCTGTTACAAAAGCTAAAGGACAACACGATAACATGTGCGAAACAACTTGCAGCTGAACAATCTGTCGTCTGCCCCAGAAAGCTTGCGTTTGCTACTGTTGAAAATGCCACTCTTGGGGTCTTTGGGTATGTGAGCCTGTCGTCCAAATTCATGCTGTAACAAATAATAAATTGTGCGCACATATACCGACACCAAGGAAAACTTTCACGGACATTACATTGTTACCACTTGAGGTTGCAACCGATTATGAATAACCATGATGAAGATGCTTTTTTCATGTGCCGTTTAAGTGGAAGATGGCATCGAAAAAATATTGTTTCTTCAAGTTAAATTAGTTCCTTTTTTAACAAGTAATATCTTTACTGATAGTCAAGTTGACTTAGTTTGAGATGCCGTTGTAACTGAATTTTCACCTCCAATAGTTCATGTTCGCTCACATTCCAAACCACAGATCATATTTATCCAGATTGTCGGTAAGTGGTAGTCCATACCAGAGCACGTTTTTCTTAAGTGAAATGTACCTTTCTTATATGAATGCTTTCTCCAGCCTGTGCCACAAGCTTATCCATCTCTGCCGAAATCTTATCTCTAGCTCTAGGTGTATTCATGATTGAATTAGCGGTAGTTTTTCTATATAAGGGACTCCGAATGAGAAGCTTGCTCACAATTCACTCAACTAAATTAGAACATGTGTGTGAGACAGAGAGAGATAGAGATGGCGGGGCACAAGAAACTGGTTTTCATCGTGGCAGTAATGGCAATGCTACTTCTGGCAAGTGAAACTTCACCAGCTCTAGCCTCTCGATGGGTAGTGCCCTTTGGCTTTCCTGAAAAGAATATTGCTCCTAAAAAGGCATCCGCCGACAAATGCATTGGCTTAGGTGGAGAATGCACTGGAGACGATTGCTGCGATGGTTGTGTTTGCTTTCGTTTTCTAATTTGGCCACCGCGTCCTGCTTTCTGCGCAGGTTCCTGTTCTGCCGCTTGATATGCTTGCAGTTTCCTAGTCAACCCAACAGTACTATAAAACCCTAGGCCTTCTCGGCTTGTTTAAACATAATAATTCTCTACTCTAGTACTATACATTTTAATAAGGCTTTTGCTCCTCTTCTTGTTACAAGTACTGTCACAACCCAAAGTCGGACCATGATTGCCGTATCAGGCGAACCGTCTATGGAAGCCCGACTCATCTCGCACAAGCCTCAGAGTACAGAACTAATGCCCAAATATAATTTATTAGCCAAATTAAAATTGTTTTATAGAATAAGTTTTGAAATAATATTCTCAAATATTAATAATAGTAAAATCATTAAATAAATAAATAAAATTTAAAACAACTTAATGATTTCAAATTCAAATACAGGCCATAACACACTACTCAATATGTGGAGCATCTAATAGAACTGAAAGTCAAGCCCAAACAACAGGGCACTCACTGCTAACAAAACTCCTTATTGAGCGCGGAAGATCAACAACAGCTACAAGCACCTGAAAGAAGAAGTAAAAAGAGAACAAAGAAAAAGAACAGAAAGAGGGTTAAACCCAGCAAGGGATAACACTCCAGACCGCCTCATACGTGCCTCACAAAGACTATTTTGAAAACGGTTTCAAAATACGTTGCATGCAGATATAAGTGTACATACGTATACACACTATATTCTGAGTAATAATATTTTTCGAAAATAATTTTGAAATCTTTCGCAAACAAGGCAACCAACAGTCAAATGCACGTGTTAACTAAAATATTTTTCTAAATAAAATATTTCATTTTCCAAATATGAAATAGCCGTAAAAATATTTCCTTTCAAAAGATTTACCGAAACTTGTCTTTATTTTTCTAAAATAGCTTCAGACAGAAAACTTCCAAAATATTTTTCAGATAAAGTATTTTCCAAAGAATTTTCAGGCAAAAGTCTCTATATCATTTTTAGACAAAATATTTTCAAAATATTTTCAGATAGAGATTTCCAGATTTTTTCAGACGAAAACTCCTAAAGTATTTTCTGACAGAAATATCCTAACTCAACGGGACCTGATCTGATAACTGATAGATGACAAAGTGGGCTCCGCCACTAGTCAAAATATAGCACGTATTTGGCCGGATATACAATCACCTTTTTACCCCAGTTATTAGGGTCTTGACTAATCATTGGTATAGCAAAGGCTACAACCCCCGTAGCTAGGTGTCCCATATCGTTATGTTTTTTTTGAAAACATATCCAAATACCAAAACCATTCAAAATTTTCAGACATAAATATTTATTCCAAAAATATTTCAAAGCACTGAAATACGTTTATTCTTTTCCAGATCGGAACACTCATTTCAGAACAAAATACCTGTTTTAGAAAACATTCTTAAATCCAAAAAAAATATTTTCTACAAAGTATTTCTAAAATCCATACAAAAGATTCATTTCCAAAATTCGTAGTAAATATTAAACCATAATATTTATTTTCAAACACCTTTGAAATTCTGAAAGGAAAAATCCATTTTCACAACAGATGTTTAACACAGACAGATTTTAGGATTCATATCATTTAATTATACCAGATTACATGCAAAGGTTCAGATGCAACAAAAACGATATAATTTATGAGACATAGCCTATGAGTCTGAAACTGCCATTCATTCACCTGGACACCGAGCTATTAATCCAGTAGCGGTTCACCGATGAAGGATTGGTCGCCTTGAGAGCTGAAGAGAACTGAGAACAAAGAAAGCATACAACAGAGTCAGATACGGTAGTGTGGTCTTATTGAATATGAATGCAATGCAATGCAGACTTGGACCCTCGAAGTCACTGAAAATCTACCCCAGGTGAGAATTCATCACCCTCGACTCTAAATAAGAAATATACGTAAAATTATAGTTTGGTCTCTAACCAGTGTAAAATTACATTTTAGTCCCCAAAATTAACAAATTTCAAAACAGTCCTCAAAGAATACTGAGATTTCCAACTAAACATCTATAAGTCAGAATTTCCAAATTCTTCTCCGAACTCTCAGAATTTACAAAACTAAACTTATTCCTCAAAATTACAAATCTGTACAAGTTTTCCAAAATTACAAATTTATAGCTCAAATTTTAGAAATTACAAACCTATGTCCAAAGTTTTCAAAATTACAAATTTGTGCGCGACAGAAAATATTTGCATAAATGTTAAAATTACATTCTGCTTGATACCCAATGAAACCAAACATGTATCCTGACTATAATCGATCTCTTGAACATAAATCCAACCTCAAATTCCACAAATAAACAACAAATTTTGCCAAAATCAACCAAACCCGAATCTAACCCTAGCTCTACCAACAATCATCAAATCTTTCCATTCAAAGCTTCAATGGTGTTTATCTAAGTCCTATCTGGTATATTCTAGCAATCCTCAGCATCCATTCATCAAGAATCATCCGAAAATTGAAATCCAAGCTCAAATTCGGCCAAAAATGAACCCATTTATGAACAAGATTGATTCTCATGATTTCAAGCTATCTCTAGGTGTTTCTAGACTCCAAACATCCCAATTTAAGAACCACTAACAATCATTCCAATAGAAACATCATGAATCCAAACCTATGACATTTTTATTCAAAACCCTAATATGAACAATCAAGCAAAAAATGAGAAAAAGAAAGGTTTGGAAGCTTGATATTACCTTAGATGATGTTAAGGAATGATGGGTGACCAAGGAGAGAGAGATTCAGACCAGATTGGGAGAGTTTTGAGTGAAAATTAAGAGAAAATGACGAAGAGGGTCAGGTTTGGGGTTTATGAGGACATGCTGATCAAAATGCACCGTTTCAGCAAAATAACAAAGCAACGTACGTCATTCTCATGCTTAACGTATGTTACTGTCATCCACAATGTGCATCATACATCATCAATGTATGTTGTGATGCATCCAGTAGCCACGGATCTGAAACAAACAGAGCACAACATACGTCGTTCCATGCCAACGTACGTTGATCATCCTTGCACCCAGATAACGTACGTTGTCCCTACTCAATGTACGTTATGCCTATTCAACGTAAGTTGTACTCCTTTTCTAGATAACATACGTCTTGCTTGACCCAGCAACGTGCGTTGTTCACTACTCTAGCCACATATTCGACATTTCAAGTTTCCAAACGTGTTCTTAACTTCAAATCATAAATCCCATCACTCCCGGGACTTAACCATGCCCAAACTTTCATGAATAACACGTTTAAACATTCTCAAACATCTTCAATACCCAAACATCACTTCAATCATTCGAGGTTCAAATTGGGATTGAACTAAGGTCATTCGAAGTACAATGACATTCCGCCAAGGAACTTGTTGGAATTTGGTCGGAATGCTACAAAGAATTGATCTGAACATACGAGGTATTACAAGTACTGTTGTGGTTGCAATGTTAAAATCAATATACATGCTATGTGGCACTGTTGTCCCATGCAACTAAATTAAAATTAAGCCACATACGAAAGAAAATACAGTTAGCGGGAAACAATGGTCGATTCCACGTGGAGTTGTTTGTTTATCATATGCTAACAAAGATCATAAAACGTAAAATTGAGGGTTTTGTTGACACAAATAAACTATAAAGTAATGAAAACTAACAGTACTGAAAACTCTAGCACATAGAAAATAATTATTAGGTGCAATCACATAGTTGTGACAAATACCGAATAAAATTAAAATTAGAGTCCAAATCTTATTTTTGAGAGGCGTCAACTTGAGTTAATAATAATGCAAAGGATTGGAATTGGAAAAAATAAATCCTTAAATGAAATGATTTAAGGACTTAAAAGAATTTAAAAGGAGAAATGAGCTTAAGATCCAAAATACTTCATTTTATGTAATAGGTTAAAAAGAAAAGAGGAAGTAAAATATATTTACCAAACTTGGCAATGCTGTGACACGATCCAGAAAAAAATCCTTCTCATATTCACAATCATCACACCTGTCCACTCACACAGACAATTTGCATAAACAAAATTTTATTAGGATAACGGACTCAACCCTCACTTTACATATATATGCTTAGAGATCAGCCTGTTTTGACATTCTTTCTTCTCCAAGTTACAGCAATAAAATCAAACCTTTAGTTCCAAAATATTGTCCAGTACAATCGTCACAAAATTTACCAACAATCTCTCTTAAGGAAGGCTTGAACAAAGTACGGTAACTCTGTACTTTTGGTAACTCTTGTTAAGGCTCTGATTTCATTCTGTTTTTAAACTTTTTAGAGATGGATTTTCAGAGATCTTAAAGAATAAAACTTGTATATTTATGTGTCAGGTAGACTTCTGCAAAAGTTTTTGAGTTAATTCTGTTCCGTTTTATAGTTATGGTTGAAATAGTGTGAACTGCCCAGATTACAGATTCAGTAGGAACAGTCTGTTTGAATGCTAATTTCAGGAACATTAGAGACTCCACTTGGAAATGTATAAAACATAAACGTTGTAGATAAATATGTCTTCTAACTTCGTGAAAAAGGAATCAGCTTAAAACCTAGTGTATAGGTATTTATACATGTTTAGATAAGGTTGGTCATATCAGTTGTTGTATTGGACACATCTTGATTCTAGGTTCATTTGTAAATTCTACAGAGATTTTTTTGTTATGATTTAGGATTTGATATTTTTCCAAAACCAAAGATATGTGAATCTAGTTTCTAACAAAACAAACTCTTCTTGATTTGGATTTGTATAAATGAAACCATGAACAAAAAACTAAGGCAAGGTCTGCCTGCCTAGTTCCAGCATATGGTCTGAATTCCTAAATTCACTGCACATTGTGTACATAGAATTAGATAACAATGTTTATATCCTTGGAAATATATATGTGTATATTTTTTCAATCAGTTTACAGAGCTCAATTTGGTGCTGAAATGAATGAACTATGATTAAAAGACTAAATAATACTCAATCTGTCCTAAAGAAGAAACACAATAGCAATTGGTCTGACTTTGAAAATTTACTATAAATTATACCAATTGAATTAGGATGCATACTTTATATTCATAGAACGTTTGAGATATGTAATTTCAGAGAAAATTAGTATATAGTTATTTAGGATTTAGTAACTCCAGATGTGTTAAATAGAACATAGACTGTTCAGTTGAAACAAGACTAAGAAAAGTGCTATAGGGATATGTTATAGTATTTTTGCAACAATCGCAACCAAAAGCGTGATTTTTAGGATTCTGAATAATTGGAGGACTAGACTCAATATTTTGCATACTTGGGGTTTAATTTGAAATTCTGGATAGTTGAATATAAAATTGTAATTTTGAAATACTTTGAAAATTGATTTGTAAATTTTAAAAAATTTGGGGACTAATTTATAATTTGCCATACTTTGGGGCTAAAGAGTAATTTGCAAAGTTGGGGACTAAACTATAATTTTATATAGAGTCCAATTTTCGAGACGAGAGTGATAAATCTTTGATCGCAATAAGTTTTCTGACGTCGTGCAAGTGTTTGCATCTACATTTGTATTTTATATATTCAGTATTGCCATAGTACAACTATCATATTTTTTATCTCATCTAATTATTTGTTTCAGCTTCCTGTTCTTATCATCAAGATCAGCTTCCTACTAGTGGTGTTTGACAGGACTGTCAGCTTTGGACACCAGGTGAGTGCAATGACGGCTTCAAACATATAGGCTATATGTTCAACTCCATATAGTTTTTGCTATGTCTGGATATAATCTGTAATCTGACTAATAATTATTCGGCTAATTAATAATTTGATTTATGCAATTATTAATAATCCACACTATGCTCTGATATCAAATATATATATATATATTTTTTTTTTTCTGTAAAATTAATTTCTGATTTGCATGGTCGTTTGTTAAAAATATGACTTATGTGATAATTTTGGAATAAGAACTCTGTCTTTTTGGAAATTATTCCATATTATTTTCTGCAGCAAAACCTCTGATATGCATGCTCGTCTGATAACTATTATATATTATATTATTCTGATATGGGACACCTAACTACAAGGTATGTAACCTTTGGTATACCAATGCTCTGTCAAGGCCTTAGTTATCAGGGTAATATGGTAGCTGTGTGTCCGGCCATACACACGTACTCTGTCAAATTCTGTCTGGTGGCATAGGCCGCAAATCTAATATCTATTTGTATCTGGTCCCATATCCACCTCTGATATATTATTTGCAATATTCAGTATTCTGTGTAACTGTCTGTTGTTTGCTTTGTAAGTGAACGTTTTCAAAATGAATTTCTAAACCACTATTTATATGTATATGAGTGTATACTACTAGTATCTGATTATATACATGCATGTGGTATTTTTTGAAAATGTTTTCAAAAAACTTTATGTGAGGTCCAGAGGCAATCTGGAGTGTCGTTTCTCACTAAGTTTACTCACTCCCTTCCTCTAAAATTTTTCAGGTTACTCAGTATTTGTCCATCGGATCTTTAGTGCTCAGTGAGGGATTTAGTTCAGTAGCAAGTGCCTTTTGTTTGGGCCCAGTTTGTATGTATATTAGATGCTCCACACTGTGTAATGGTTATGGTTTTGTATTTGATAATATTTTGGGTTAACTGAATTTATTTATAAATATCTATTTCTGTATTTTGATATTATAATTATGTTTCATTATCAAAGGATATTATCTTCATACTTTATATTTGTTACATTGTCTTAATTACAACTAATTGACTGGTTATTAAAATGAATTTAGGTTATAAGTTCTATTCTCCGAAGCTTGTGCAGGATGGGTCGGACCTCTAGTTCAGTTCACCTCAGACGCTGGTCATGGTCCGATTTTGGGTCGTGACAATTTCAATTAATTAACTAACTGCGCATTTTAGTAAACAATCAAAACAATCATGAAAATAATTTAGAAAAACATTCAATATTTGAATAGCAAAAATAAACTACATTGAAAACAAAGGTCTCACATAATCAGTAGTTCAATGGCTTATGTTTCCTTCAACCAAGATAAAAGAAATCAGCCACGCTAAGCCATTACAGAAAGTCAAAATTTTGTTGTGTTCTCCACTAGTATTTTTCTGTTTTTTCTAAAAAAAATAGAACATCTTTGGCACTGCTTTAGACATAACCAATTTTTCAGTTTGGAATTGTATTCAAAAGAACAGATCTGGCCTATATGAGTGAGATATAATAGTATTAACAACATTTAAGCAATCTGTTTCTATATGAATGGCTGTCAACCAGTGATGAAGCCATGAAAGTTTTTGCCTGAGGAGCACAACTTTAATATGTAATAAAGAAAATCAGACGTAATTTAAAATAATTAAATAAAATTTAAGTCCTACAAAGTTCAAATTCAAATGAAAAGAAGAGTACAAGTACTAATTTTTAGGTAGCAACAAAGTCCTACGACTTTTCATGTTATGAAAATGATCTAAAATGACTTCATTTTTAGCTTTAAGAAACAACTCTTTTTCTATGTAACACCCTATACAATCATTGACAAAATCATCACCCATCTTGTTACGCAAATCCATCTTGATAATTTTCATAGACGAGAAAGCTCTCTCAACACTAGCAAGTTTAGTATATTATTAAATACAAACAATTTCACTTAATTTATATATATTTGTACAAATCTAAATCAAGTGTAGTATATTATTAAACAATGTATTGTAGCAATTTAAATTTTCACAATGCAAGTTTAAATTCGGGTTTAGTATATAATTATAAATACTAAATACAAAAGAAAAGAAAATTCACCGGAGGTGCTGTCAGTCGTTGGATGTACTAGTAGGCGGCAACGGCGAGCGGAGCTAGGACTGGGACTAGTCACTGGTGGAGTGTCTTTTCCCTTTGGCCTTCTCTAATTTCTTCGAACAAACCATAGTGTAATCCCTAATCTGTGTGTATGTGTGTTTTTTTCTTGACTTTGCTAGGACCAAAACAACGACGTTTTAGTCCCAACCAATTAAAAAAAATTGAGTGGCCAAAACAACGTTGTTTTGGCCCCTCTGCCTTAAAAATAATAAAAAAAAGAGTCAGGGAAGGGTCTTCGACCTCTAATGGTGCCCCTCTTTCACCTGTAAGTGAGAAGGGGGCACCCTATAGGGACGAAGTTGGAGGAACCCCCTAATAAGAGGGTTTCGGCTGGCGGTAAGTGGGGACATGTGCCTCCACTAGCCCAGTCTCCCTCCGTCCCTACTGTCAACTGAATTTGCAAAGCCCAGAATAATGCTTTTGTAATTAATAAAACTTCTGCCAACATCAAATCAACATTCCCATTTGATAACGAATTCTTTCAAGCAAGCGATCTCAAGTGATCTCAAACTTGCCAATATTTTAAGAGATGGTTACATCAATGTTGATTTTTTAGATTCATCTGGTGGCTGTAAAAGCATGATTCCTGTATTTAATTGTTGTTATTGTAACAGTGTTGTGCATTGTTTTGTTGCTTCCATTGAAAGTTCATAGATGCAGCTGAAAAGGTAATTTAGGATGCAGTAAAGTCTTACCATTCCACTTCATATCATTTTTATGGCACCAGCTCGACCATAACAAAGAAGTGACATTCTGTTTTTTCTCATCACTGAATTTTGTAAACACATCAGACAACCAATCCTTAAGAGAATTTTGACTTGGAGTACATAGATCTCTTCTAGCCGTGAGCCATATTTGATTGACTCATTTTAACTCAAGAACAGGTGCTCCAACGTCTCTTATTAGTTTTGGCGGAAAACACATCTCCCATACATTTGAACTTTCTTAGTTATAAGATTAACTTTTGTGGGCAAGACATTCGTTATGACTATCCAAAGGAAAATTCTCAGTTTGTGGGCAAATCACTTGCAATATCAGACATTCTATAATATTTGTGTATTTTAGTTGGTTGTCATAAATTTGGTAGATTGAGGTAAATTGAAAGTTTACCAGAATATTATTTTTCTCTTCAAGTATTTTCTTTAAGAGGAATTTACACTCCATGTCTTTGTCTTTATCATTTAAATATCAAGTTTGATACTACAAGAGTTAAAGTGAGAATAACACAATAGTCAAAATTAAAATAACACAAATGCAACAATATTATACTCTCCTCTTTCCCATTTCTCTCCTTTCTTCCTTCTCAAATTTATATCACTCCCTATTTTCTCTCTCTATCTCTCTCTTTCTTTTTATTCGTCTGGTCATCCTTTCCTCCACTTTTTGCTGCCTCATCACCATTTCTTCCTCTAAATCCTTTAGCTCTGCCACCGATGCTTCATCTATCCTCCTCATTTGTTTAAGTATCTTCAATTGTTGGCCCGAAATGGCAATCCAAGATGGGGTGAATTGGATTTTTGACTTTTAAAACTTGTTTAAAAATGTTTTTTGCAATTATCAAAATATTCAAGATAAGCAAAAGCAAGGTAAGAACAATTTATCCAATTCACAAAAATAATAAATATAAAGAGAGAAGGGATAGAGAAATCAAAGCCAATATTTATCGTGGTTTGGCCCGCTTAGCCTACGTCCACTCCTCAAAATTCCTCTTGAGATTTTGAATCCACTATATCTCTTGCATCAAAGGGTACAAGATTAAACCTCTACAAACTCTTGCTTCAATGGGTGCAAGATTAGACCTCTACAACCTCTTGCTTCAATGGGTGCAAAATTAAACCTCTACCAATACAACTCTTGTTTTCTAGACAAACAAGAAAACTATTCCTCTCTCAAACACAAAGATTTTCTCAATTATGAAGAATGAATTCAATAATAAACACTGTCAAGAAATAATAAATTTGCAAGTGAAAGTCACTCTTGAGAGGTGTGTGGATGATTGGCAAATATGAGCAAAAGAAAGCTTCATGTTATTGTAAGATGTTTGCAAGTGATGAACAACAACTGCTCTTATGTGTCTTGAGGCTATTTATAAATTTCCAAGTCGATATGGCAGTTGGAGGATTGAATGCAGCCGTTGTGAGATAGAGCAACCCTTTATTTAATGTTCTAACATAGCCTCTAACTCGAGTTATGGAGTTGGCTTACTCGAGTTATCCATTTGAATAAAACAACCCTTAAAGCATGTAACTCGAGTTATATAATGACTTACTCGAGTTAGCCATTTTTTCTGACCGTTGGAACCTCGACATTTGAACCTTGTATATTTGTCTTTTTGTCTCCAAGGGTTTACTCGAGTTAGAGCTTCATCATCAAGTTGCTCGAGTAATGCATGATGTTGCTTGTGTTGAATTTTCATCTCTGATGTTGATGGATGGATAACTCGAGTTAGATATTTGGATAACTCGAGTTATTTGACCCCTGAACAACTTGATTTATATATTTGGATAACTCGAGTTAAATTTCCATGACTGATGATATGAATTTTTCTGAACACTTTAGTTCTTCTAGGCAACTTGTTTACCCGAGTTAGGCTTGAATGTTACTCAAGTTAGGCTTGATCGAACATGCTTCAATAATCAAGTATCAAACTCAATTTTGTCCATCATCAAAACACAAAGGGATATGAATGATAACCACCCTTGGTTCAACATCAAGTCCCTCGGAATCCCCGTTGTTGACACTTTCAATTTCGTCGCCGCTTATGAGGTGAGTGAGACAGAGATCTTTGTCAAACAGAATAAGAGAGAATGGTGCATTTGCATGATGAAAGAGAGAGAGAGAGAATGAGGAAGGGAGAGAGAGAAAGAGTGTGTGTGTGTGTCACGACCCATTCCTGGGACCATGACCGGTGTACGAGGCGGACCGTCTATGGAAGCCCGACCTATCCCACACAAGCCTTCCAAAAAAAATCAGAATTTGCTACCCATCATTTAATTTTCCAAAACATTTATTGGAAAAACATTTTATAATTTAAACAATTTATATGTAACTCAATATATAAATATACCATATGTATACAAATCATATACTCTGATAAAACCAAATACAATAAATATATCAGAGTATACATACAACCCAACACCCCACAATAATCTGATACAAAGCTCTACAAAATAAAAGAAGTCCGAATAATAGACATCACTAACCAAAATGTCTCCTCACAGGTGTCCGAGATGCGGAATGTATGCCGAAGCCAAAATCTGTGCACCTGGAAGATAGAATCATCCACAACAAAAAATAAAACGGGGGTGAATTCCAGTGAGGAATAACACTCCAGAGCGCCTCATACGTGCCTCACAGAGTCTGTTTTGAAAACAGTTCGCAAGTACCACAAGCAATATTCAATAGTATATAGATATACATTCTATACAATAATAGCCTTTCGAAAATCCATTTCGAAATCATTTGCAATCACAACAAACAACATGCACAAAGGCGTATTAAAATCATTTAAGATTTTAAATCCATATTTTCATGTCAAAACATATACAAGCGATATGGGACTAATCAAGCGTGATATGGACTCTGCCAAATATCATGAAATGTGTGGACCAGCCATAGTGATGAGGACCTACCTCTATCATAAACAAATCATGCGCCTGATCGGGACAACATGGCTACCGACAACCCTGGTAGCTGGACTTTATCAATCATTGGTATACCAAAGGCTACATACCTAGTAGCACATGTGTCCCCATATCAAAAACCAAAACGTACTATCGTATAGTACAAAATCATATAATGCAATCCAGCATTTCAAATCATATCAAAGATATATAATATATATATATCATTTCAAATCCAAAATCGATTATTACACAAATAACCAGTTTTATCTCAGCCAATTCTTTAGATTAGTCATTTCAAATACGTATATCCAACACATAAAAACTAGTAAATAGAGTTCAAGACACAACCAATGTGTCTAAAGCTGTTATTCACTCACCTGGCAATCCAAGCTGCCACACCAGTCAAGTCCCACTCGTCAGTGGCTGATCTTGCTGGCAAGAATAGGAAGCTGTAGACATAACACATCACAAGTATCACAATGCAGTACTGTGGCAATTACCAAATGCATGATATGCAATGCAAATGCAAATTCTCAAAGTCGCCTAAATAAACGAAAGTGAATCCATCACTTTCGAGGCAAAGATCATGCTCCCCAAC
>CAODLS011302954.1:0-15590 GCA_948243855.1 Flueggea neowawraea | reverse complement strand
AATAGATTAGAAAAATACCCGAGATAATATGAAATATTATATTCACACAACATAATATAAAATTTATAATGTATAGCTAAATGTAGTTAATGAAATAGTAATATGATAAATTATCACTTGAAATTTCTAAATTGCATTTTCACAGACTTGTCTGAAACTTGTTTAGGTTTTATCTAAACTCTGTTTATATTTCATACTTTTTTAAAACTTCTTTATAAATTGTTTATACGTTGTTTATATGTTATTTATAAGTTGTTTATATGTTATCTATATATTATATATATGTTCTTTATATGCATTATATATATTTATATGTTGTATATATGGTATGTTCAAGTTATAAATATAGCATAAACAAGTTATAGAATTAATACTTGTATGTTCTGTATCTCTGTAAAAGATATAAAAGTTACAAACATAGAATAAACAAGTCATAAACATAGTATATACAAGTTACAAACATAATATAAACAAGTTGTAATACTAATACTTGTATGTTTGCATCTTTGTAAAAGATATACAAGTTAGAAACATAACATAAACATAGTATATACAAGTTACAAATATAATATAAATAAGTTGTAACATTAATACTTGTATGTTATGCATCTTTGTAAAAGATATACAAGTTAGAAATATAACATAAACAAATCATAAACATAACCTAAACATAGTATATACAAGTTACAAACATAGTATAAATAAGTTATAAAATTAATACTTGTATGTTTTGTATCTCTGTAAAAGATATACAAGTTACAAACATAGCATAAACAACTCCTTAATTTTTGAAAAATAGAACAACACCAATAGAATATCAACAACATTCCAACAATATATAAACAAGAGTTGATAAATTTGAAAATATGCATTTTTTAATTTAAAAAATTTGAAAAGTGAAAATGTAATATGCAAAAGTGGGTAGTGCAAAATAAATATTATAAAGTATCGTATATGTATTGTGTAAAAACCAGTATATGTAATACATATGTGTGTGTATGTGTGTATACATATATATAATATATATATAACATGTATATATAACATGTAATATATATACATATATATAATACATATATATATATGTGTGTGTAAGTATGTATTATATATATGAATATATGTATTATATATATGTAGCGGGTATGGGTAATGGGTACGAGTAAGAATATTACATAACAGATAAGGGTATGAGTACGGGTACAGATAGTGTATTCTAATATTCATACCCTACCCATACTCGCACAGTAAAATGTGGGTATTGTCTGTACCCATATCCAGTCAAAGCGAATAATACCAGTGTTGATTGGGTACGAGTAGAGTCGGTATCCGTCGGGTAAGGTATAAATTATCATCTCTAAGTCACACAAACTATTTACAAAAATAATATATATATATATATGGTTTTTTAATGAGGGCAAAGAGGCCTAAAGGTAGTTAGTGAGTGGGGGCTTGGACCCTCCAACGACCATGACCGTGACCTTCAAACAAAAAAAACAGTGCTCTTCTGTTCTATACATAACGTTAAATTGATTCCACTCCATGCATATCATTTTATTTCTGAGCAATACAAACTAGTCACACTATTTTTTTCCATTATGTCATCCACCGTAATGGGTGACAATTTCTGATACGATAATACGATATGTGAGTACAAGATAACACGAATTATTTTTTTTAATATTTTATATCATGTATAATAAGATGTATGATATATAAATGACATGATTATTACACGTCTAACATAATTTATCACTCTTTTCACAATTATTTGTTCTAATTATATTTTTCAATGGCAAAAATAAAGAATCATATATTTTATAGGCCAATGCCTCACGATCTATAATGATCTTGTGGCTCATGAGAAAACAAGGAACCTTCATCACCTAGAATGGAAGCTCAAATCCTGACCATTTGGACGTCAAATGGACTCAAAAAATACAAGCTCAGGCAATGATGAAGGTAAGCCACAACTGGATCAGTCCAGTTAAACTTGAGGGGGATTGTAGGAAATAAACAAATCAAAAGGAGAGAAGAATTCTATTATGTATTATTCTATATTTCGTGTTTCTATAATATATATTTCTATATATATATAGAAATATATATTATAAAAAAATAATTATATCTATAGGAGAAAGTCACAACTTCATGTTTCTAAATTAGTGAAATACAAAAATGTAGAAAATAATTCTTTTTTTTTTCTTTTTCCTCATCTCTATTCTCTTTTCACTTTTGTCCACACATACATAACTTATAATAGTTGTATCTATAGGAGAAAGTCCATAGTCAATAACTAATATCCAATTTCCCAAAAAAAAAACTAATATATAATTTTTCTTCCTAATCATAATCAAAATTTCAAATACATCGCATATCTCAACACTTTTTCTTAACACTCCTTGCTGAATTGTACTAGAGGTTTTGAACTTCAACATTTCTCTTCAAAATTTGTATGACACTTCTCAAACTTCACCTTCAGTTGAAGGACCTTTATCAAAAAAATGATTAAATTATTTTAGTTTGAGCCCAATTTGACTTATAAGGAATTTTTTCTTCCTTTAAACTTTTCGATGTGGGATATTGGCCCCAACCTCTTTCTTCTTTTCTTTAATTAGTTTATTTCCTACATCTTTGGCTCTAGTTTTTTAAAGAAATATTCATTTTTATAAAATTAGTTACTTTTTAATTTTATTATTTAATGTATATAAGAAAACATATAATTTATTTACATTGTAACATAATATTTTCAAACAAACTACTTAATTATATGTTAAATTCTAATTTATAAGTTAATTTATTTTCTTAAAAGAAATGATTTTTTTCTTCTATAAGTCATTGTATTTGCTCCCTCTAAGAATAAAACTAGCTATCCCATAGCACCAGAATTTATTCATGTTATTGACCATGTCTCTCGATTATTGCTATAGTGCTTTGAGGGATAAAGATACTTATAAGTGATTGTTGCTCTCGACTTTTAAACGATGCAAGATCATACTACAACTCCCATATCATTTAATATATTCATTTATAGGAAATGACTTAAAAAAATCATTCAATATATTCATTAATTTAAGAGAAAATATTCAATCAAATTACACAATTTAGGACAAATTGTAGTCACTTCATCTTCTTCAACACTGACTGCGCATTAAACAATCCTTTTATCTTGATCTCTCTTGTCTTCCTCGAACATGGAAATTGGGGTTTGGGGGGGGGGGGTAGATGAACACTAACTTAAGAGAGTTGAGATAGGAGAAGAGATTTTTTAGATACTAACAATAAGAGATGAGAATTTTTTAGTTAAAGTTTTGAATTGTTTCTTCTTTTTTTTTGGAGTTTTTGGTCTTTGAGAGCTTAAGTCTGCTTTGCAAGTTTGGGGGTGTATGTGTGTTAACAATGGGAATCTGACATGTCGAAGGAAAAAAGTTTTTTTGAACAATCTTTAATGTTGGTCGAACAAAAAAAGAATAGAGATAGGAGGGGAGCTTTCTGAAACAATAAGGACCACATCAAAAATTTGAGCAAAACACAAGGATGACATAGGAATTATCCAAAAAAAAGTACTTGAATCATGACACATGATCAAACATTTGCACCCTCCTTTCCTAGAAGACCAAGCAACAAAACAAACTATAAAGTCACCATAATGTGACTTTAACCTGACTACTGAAGAGAGGATTTTAATAGAGGTGACAATTTTTGTTGTGTCGTGTATAATCAAGTCAATTTGTTTATAATTCGAATTTGATTAGGTTTAATTCAAACACGACACAATTAATTAATTATGTCAAATCTGTAAATCCAAACACGACACGTTTATGAAGCGGGTTGCACGGCACAACTCTTATAACTCGTTTATTGTTATGCAAATTATATATCACAGGTTACACAATAATACCCATTTAATCTGTTTAACATGTGAAACTTGTTTATAATACACAAATACACAATTAACACTAAAATAACTTCAACTAAAATAATAAATATTTATTTATAATACCCACTAACACAATAATATTCTAAATAAAGACAAATAAAATACAAAACAAATTAAATTATAAAGTGTGCATGTTACTTAGTAACACTTAGTGTGTACATCTATGAACACCTCTAAATATCTTTTGTATACCTTTGAATAACTATGAACACCTTGGAACACCTATGTATACCTTTGAACACCTATGTTAAACTTGTTTAAGTGTATATAATTGGGTCATGTAACATGTTAACCCTAGGAATGACAATTTATACCCTACCCGACGGGTACCGACTCACCCGTATCCAGTCAACGAGGGTATTACCTGCTTTGACTGGGTATGGGTACGGACATGGGTAATACCCGCATTTTATTGTATGGGTATGGGTAGGATATAGATATAGGAATACCGTACCCGTACCCTTACCCGTTGGGTAATATTCATACATGTACCCGTTACGCATACCCACTACATATATATATATACACACACATGTATTATATATATACACACACATATGTATTATATATATGTATACATATTCAAAATTATTTTCAGGAACAAAATATCCCACTGCAAATTTATTTTTCAGGAAAATTTGTCCAATTAAGATTGCTTTAAATCAGTGGTTGTTGGATTATGATGAGATAATTAGCATGATAGCCGATAAAATGTTAGAAAAGTATGATGAGTATTGGGGCGAGGTTCATAAGATTATAGGTATTGCTTATGTGTTAGATCCTCATTATAAATTCTCTTTGCTTGAGTTTTATTTTCCAAAATTATTTGGGTCAGAAGCTTCTCATCATATTGAGGAAGTTAGGAACCTTTTACATGACTTGTTAAAGGTGTATGACAAGACTAAAATTGAAAAAGGTTCTGCAAAAGTCTTAACTGGTTATAACTCATATACTCTTGAATTTAATGACAGTGATCTAATGTCATTCATACAAAGTAAGAAAAAGACTAAGGTGACAATTATGACAGAATTAGATCATTATCTTGAAGATGAAATTCTACCGCATTCCAATGATTTTGATATTCTTATGTGATGGAAGACAAATGGGGTGAAGTATCCAATATTGCAATCCATTGCTAGAGATATACTTTCTATTCCTGTGTCAACTGTTGCTTCTGAATCTGCATTTAACTTGAGTGGTAGGTTTGTGAGTGCTCATCGTAGTCGCCTTCACCCAAAAACAATTGAAGCGTTAATGTGTGCTCAAAGTTGGTTGTGAAATTCTACAGGTAACAATTTGTTTAATTTTTATAAAAATAGTTGCATATTTATGCATTTGCAATAACTTGTTTAATTTTATTGTAGGCATATCTAACGATATTTCTGATGATCATAACACTTATTTTGATGATATAGAAGATGACTTAGAGATTTTAGGTATTATGTTTTATATTATTTATTGATATTAATAATTGTTTCAAGTAATTTGTTGATTTATTTTTAATGTGTGTATTGTTTTATTACAGAGTCAACTACAATAAATGATTGATTGGCCAACAAATCAAACATGAGAATTTAAGAACAATATTTTTTTGTCTAACTTTATTTTGGTCTAACATATGTTGGTATATTACTATCACAAATATAACTAGTACATATTTTGGTCTAATATTTTCTTCACAATAAAATAATAGAACTAAGAGTTGTAATTTAGAAGTTGCAATGAGAATGTTGGAAACACTCTCATCTTTATTCTTGTATAAAATTTTAGACTATAATTTTTGTATAAATTCTCCATCAAGTGACAACTCATCACTTTTCTATTTTATTAATTACATTCAGTTGCAAATTATAATTTTTATATTATGTTGTGTAAATATAATATTTCATATTATCTTGTGCATTTTTTAATCTATTGTTTTAAATTGATGATATATTATTTTTTAAGTTAATTAATTAAATTTAAACTACTGATAAATGAATATTCTATGGGTAAACAGATACCCTGTGAGTAGTGTACGTGTAATAATTTTTGTCACTCGCACGGGTACGAATAATGTATGAGTATATAATATGAACTATGGATACGGATAAGAGTATTAATATACTTTATACATACCCTACCCGTTATCATCCCTACATAAAACCGATGAGTCATCTATCTTTAAGACAGGACGACGATTTTCCCCTGCACATCCCATCTCATCAACTCTATACGAACGAATTCTCTCAACTTTTTTACTACCCTCAAACTTTAATCTAAAATTTACTAAATCTCATTCTAAATTATGCATTCAAGATTTCATGAGATAATTTCACAGACGATCAGTCTATATTTCACAAGATTACACCATGATCATTGTATTAACTTTTATAGTAGGAAGATCATTCAATATCAAATTTTATTCCCAGATTGTCACTATAACCAGTTTTTCAAGATCCTAGGCCAAAAGGATGATACATACCACGTCACTTAAATATCGTCATGTAGAAACCATCTAAAAGCCGGCCCATTTTGTTAGAACCCAAAACCGACATGACCCGACTGGATCCACAACCCAACCCGACACGAAAAATTAAAAATCCCTAACCCATATGCGACAGACCCACCTCACCCTAATCACCACAACCTATTTCATCAGGAATTGCTACCAAGTATTAACTCATGAGTTTATAGAGCATACACAAATTATCTAACCAAAATATTTGCAAAACAGAGTTCATCACAAGTTAGTTGCTGAAAACATGATAATTAAAGCTCAAACATACACGAAGAGAAATAGTGGAAAATGGAATAATTATGCAGATAACAATAATGAAAACTTAAATATGGGAATGTAATAGTTGAATCAAACTAAACACCGTGGAAATCAGACGCAACAGATCGAAGATGAATGGATCTCGGTTCAAAGCAAATCGACCATGTAGAAGTATCATCTTTCTCATTCTCTCGATTTGAATCAAATGTTACCAGCCAAGAACTAGCAACGAACACCACACCTAGTCACCTACATCGCCGAGAACCCCCATGCATGAACCCATTACTGATACAACTCAATGAAAGAAGAGGAGGTGTGAAGGTTGTGATGTCGTTTCAGATAGAAAGGGAGAGCTGATGGCATGTTGCCATTTTAGATAGAGGTTTCAGATCACTTTGTTATGTCTCTCGGTTCGCAATCTACTTATTCACACTTCTAGAATCAGGCTGACGAGAACTGAAGAGGAGGAGAGATCAAAACACCCAAAATCCCTCAAAAAAAAAGTAGAGCAGAAGAGATTGACATACCCAGAAACCCAAACATCATCCTCACACTTTCTTGCTTTCTCAAGTTCTTCCTCACGCTCTATCCTTCTCTCCCGATCAACCCTACTCTCTCGCTCATTTCATCTTCTTCTCATCGGGACCTCTCTATCACTCTCTTTGATTTTGGTTAGGTGGACAAGTCTTAAAGAAAATTTAAGATGCATAAAGTGAATCCTATTCCTTCAAGGATTATTTCAGAAGCTGGGACAAAGGGAATTTTTTTGTTAGGTGTTGATGAGCTTTGAATCCGGATGTTTTTTATTTCTGGGTTTGTTCAATCATTTTTGTTTTTGATTTGCATCTGGGTTAGAGATCTTTAATATTTTTGGTCGGGTCGGTTGTGGTCGGTCGGGTTGTGGTTCGGTTCTAACAAAAATGGGTGGACTTCCACCGTCAGTCTCTTTGGTCGACGGTGGGTGAGGCTATTCTTGTTAGTTTTCTTCTTGTTTTAAATAATCTCCACCTCATGGTTCTCGGTTTGAGCAGTTCGTTGTTGCTCCAGTCCCTCGTCGGTTTGCCGACAATGACGGATGGCAGGGAAGGTGATGGGTGGAGTAGATCTAATTGTTTTGGGATCTCTTTGTTGTTTTGGGATCTAGTCGATGACGTTCCGTTTCCATGGGTGGTGGCTGGTGTTTGTGTTGCTACGGTTGCTGGTGGAGGACGGCGTTCTTGCAGGTTGTGACTCCGGATCTGGGAGTTGCACGTCTTTCCTTCCTGGATTTGGTCGCCGACGGTGGGGGCGTGGTTGTTCCTGTCTGTGGTCGGCTAGGGTGGAGGAGACCTTGCTGGTGTTGCAGGTGGTGACTCGCTGCTAGTGGTTGACGCCGGTGGCGAACCATTGTGGTAGTGGACGGTTATTTTGTGGTGGTGAGTGGTTTCTTCGGCGTTGTTGGTGGAGGTGGGTGGCTATCGGGACAGAATGACAGTTCCGATGATGAACGGTCCAAATCGGATAAACGAAGGTTCCACACAATCGCTTTTGAGGTCCGGTCCACATCCGGTTCAAGCTCCAACCTTTTTATTTCTAGAACTGTGTTAGATTTTTGTTGTATAACTGTTGTATGTTTCCTTGTTCAATCTGCTCATATTAATGCAAATACGTTGGCATATTTAACCTTTTACCTGGTCATTCTAATGACTATTTGTAGTAAGATTTTACAGCAATGAAATGTCGACACAGTTCTGTTCAAAAAAAGAAAACACCTCAACTATTCGTTTTTAAGAATTGGGCTTCTAAGCTCTTTGAAATCATGCAAAGACAAGCAAGTGGAAAAGATATGGCTTGTCATTCCGAGTTCACCCAAACACTCAAGTCAGTCTCAAGATAGGATTAAATTGACGGCAGATAATGCTAACTTTTATTGGCATCTTAATGATTCTCCGAAGTTCATACCCAATTATACAGTTTTAATATCTATTTTTTAACAATTTAAATACAAAATTATATCTATAACATACAAAATAGTAGTCAGTCCATCTAGTAGACTTAGGTACTATAAAAATTAAAGAGAAGTTTTGTATCTAATTCGGAATAGGAATCCTCAATCGTAAAATAAATAACAAAGGGAATAGGTAAATAAAAAAAAAAAGAACAAAATCCACTGAACTTATAGAGTCCCTAGATAATAACACTTCAGAAAGTATTTTTTGTTCCGCATGTACTTCACGACAACATTATGGAACAGTAACAACATTTGGGAAACAGTGGACAGAACGAAAACAGTAACGTTTTTATATCTAAAACAGGCATATACAAAATGTACACGTTTCATGAAATAAATAAAAAATATCGTTAAACGTTGTTATTCATCTGTCTTACCCCGTAAACAGACAAGAGCTTCATTTTCATCCTGAGGCATGTTTTTGCTGATTTTCAAAGATTATTGAAATTCCTGTTGAGGTACTAAATTCAGGGTTAGAGTGTTGTCGGGGACAATTTTCGTGACCCTCTTCTATTTTGTAGGAATTAAAAAGACGAACTCAATTATGTGACATTTTATATCGTTGTTGAACAAACGCAATTCAACACACAAAATATTTAACAAATTGAAACTATAAAAAATGCCTGAATTAAGCCTCGAAACTCGGAGTTCAGTAATAAAGTTAACCTATCTTAAGCAGAAGTTTATGACCCTAAAAATTAATCCATCGTCATCTAGTTATTCTAGACTTCGTACAGTCTAACAATTCATAAACTATAGTTTTATCTCGTGGGGATCAATTGAACTAAGTCACTAGATAATTACTGTTATTAAAATCAAAAATCAAAATCGAAAAGGGAAACAATTGTGTAAAAGAAGAGGTAGATTGGAAATATTGCCTTAAGAACAAAAAAGACAAGTTGCAGAAGGCAAGTGAGCAAGTCCAGAAGGTAAGAATTGTATAGGAGACATCAATTTTTGCAGCATCTCCGTAAAGGACAGGAGGCCACTTAGGAAAACCAGAGGAAGACCAAAATACTTTCAGATTGGGTCAAATCGTAAAAAAGACAAGCGATGAATATTAACACTCTATTTGGAAGAGAGAGTCATAATATAATGAAAGTGGTAGTAATGGATTTGACTAGATTAGAATATAACGGAATTGATTATAAAAGTTTTAACTTGTTTGAGATGAATAAATCGTAAATGATCGTAAATAAAATATTAATAAATGATTGCATTTGTTTAGAATAGAAGAGTTATAATAGGTTGATTAATTATATTTTAAATTTGTCCCTGTTATATTAGATATTACTGTATACTTTTATTTGATTTTTCATAGTTTAATTTTCTATCATACTATAAATTAAAAATGAACAACTATATAAACACTTTTAGATAATCCAAATAAAAAATAACTATTAAGTATTAAAAAGTATAATATATAAAATTATGAAATCAAATTATGAATAAAAAATACTTTGATATGTTTGATTTTATCAAAAAAAAAATTGAAACATTATTAGTCCAAACACCTAAAAAAACATAGGTATTAAAATAATAAGTCCATCATAAGATTAGGGTCAAATAAAATTAATAAGGACAAAATAGGTATTAAAATACTAAGTTACGGTATAATTGGCATCAAATAAAAAGATTTTCTTTCTTCCCTCCCATCAACCCACGTTAAGGAGTGTTACTAAACTCATTGATTTTAATATAAAATTTAACCTTCAAAACTTTCCAAAACCCTTTTATTAAAAATTTTCATTCTTTTCAAATAAGATTCAATTTTTTTTAATTATTTATAACCATTTCATTCCCACTAAAACACTCCTCCCAAACAGAGTATAAGAGGAATCAAAGAAATTAATTTTCGTGGTGACCAAGCAAAGGATATAGTATAAATTCATCAATAGCAGATCAAGAAAAGCTCCATAACATTTACTCACACCTCTCCAACACAACACCCTAATAAATTAATTTATCTTTTTTCTATTTTTCATTCTTTAATTTTAGCTCTCTATTATATTTTCTTCTCAAATTCTTTTACTCAATTTGATTTTCAATAATAATTTCTCATTTCATCATTGTATTCTTGTTATTATTACTAAAGACGCAAAAAATTCATAACTAATAGTTTATGTCTATTTAATCATTCTAAATCGTTTAATTAAGATGTTTGATTTTTTGAGTGCATCTTTCATTCAATCATTTTTAATTTTCAGTTTAAAAACACTATAACTTATTAGTACACTCAATCTACAAATCTACCAAATGACACCATTATATTCCTAATTTCAAATAAAAAAATAGAGGACAAAACAAAAACATTTTCTTTCTAGCAAAAACAAAAAGACATACAGATGTACACGCGTCATGTTCGGCCAAGGCTTAACATGGTCCTTCTCTAAGGGGCAAACTGCCCATTGCAACGAGTCAAGCTATGATCTCCAACAAAATCTAAAAATTACGTACACATCTCATCTACTCCACTAGGATTTCAATCAGAGATACCAGAATAAAAAATTTGAGATTTTAAATCAAAAGTAATATCTCTTCTGTGTTCTTCTTCTTTTCTTTTTTTTTCAAGTTTTCCTTTCATCTAAACAAAATTACGGTATGTTTGATCCAATGCCTAAATGCAAATCCAAGCCTAACCCATTATCACTGCAACCACCAACATTGTGATCTTCTCCGATAAACCCTCCTCTCAATTCCGGCAACGCTCCGGCATGAAGATAGGGAGCTTTATATTGCCTGTGGTGGCTCAAATGAGACATGTAAAACCATGAAGAAGGAGGGGAGTGGTGTTGCTGCATGGCCGCCGGCACGGGAACCACAGCGGAAGGTGGTAGGTACGGCGGTGAGAACATGGAAGGAATTGGGACGTGGGAAGTTGAGAAGTTGCGTGTGGCTTGAATTTGTGCACGCTTCAAAAGCTGCCTTTCTCTTTTGTGAGCGTTTTGGTGGCCACCTAGGGCTTGAGAATTTGCGAACTCACGAAAACAATATTGACACTCATATTTCCGAGCTTCATGAGCAGTTTTTGGTGATGATCTTGAAGTTTCTGAATCCAACAAAGACCCAACTGGAGATTTTGTTGAATCTCCATGGATGTTGTTGTTGTCGTCCTCCAAGATGTTGAAGCCAAAGAGCTTCAAGGTTGTATTGTTCTTGGTCATAGTAGTTGTAGCACTACTATTTGGTTTTGAATGATAATTATTATCAACATTCGCCATGAGAAAGAGGTTTTGAAGATATAAAGAATAGTGAATGGTGAGTGTTTAATTGAGCTTGTATATATAGAGGATAATAAAAGGAGTTTAGTGGTGTCACTAGTTCGCTTCAAGTGGTTGGATGTGTGTTGTTGATGAAATTTATAGTTGAGCTCAATGAATTGGAACACGTACTTGAGTGGTATATCTTCTCTTTGAAGATCCAAATTCGAGTCTTGTAAGCAGGAAAAAATGAAGAGGCTAAACGGTAATAAATTTGATTTGCTTGTTGAGAAGTTTGAGAGAGAAAAAAAGAGAGGGAGATGTAGTTGGTTATGAAAATTTGGAGGAGGAAGAAGAGGAGATATAAGCAAGAAGGATCAAGAAAAGTCCAGAGCAAGAAAACTGTACATTATGGCCATAGAGAAACTAGCTAGAGTATGTAGATTGATTTAGTGTGTATATATATATATAACTCCTTAGATTACGTAACTTAAGCTTACTTATGTGCAACAATTAATAATATTCTTTTATTTAAATCCTATTAGTTCTGATGGAGTGATGCTTAAGTATTTGGCGTTTAGAACTACGACGTCTCTTGCTTATGCAGCTTATAGTTATCTATAACCTTAGTTCAATTTTAGGTTAATGATTCAATTTTAAAAACGTTGTCAACCTAGCACACTTTTAGTTTAGTAAAAATTTCGTCTCAATCATAGTTCTATTTCTAAAAAAAAAAAAAGACGAAGGCTCTACTTATATGTGATATTATATATACGCAGTTGAGTATAGAAAGATTTTATATGTATAAATGTTATTTAGACGAAGAGTCAAAATAGTTTAATTTTGTAATCATGAGACTATCATTGAGATGAAAATTTGCTTAATTAGACCAAAATGTTCCCTAAATTAGGGTTAAAAATAGAATAAAAATAAAAAGAAGCTTAACATTAAGTGAAAGGAGGGGAAGTATATCTTGTAACAAAATTATACATCTTCTTGTGCCCCATACATGCAGGGAAGGAACACATGTAATTCCAAGGATACAGAATTCATGCATGGTAGCCAAATATCTTAAAAGCTTTTACAGATCTAACCATAGATTTGGTACAAGCCCCGAGAGCAAAGATTCAAATACTTTGTCCTCTGATTTCAAAAAAAAATATTTTGTCCTCTCACAGACAAAAGATTAGCTTTGAAAAATGAAACCTAACAATTATTACTTTTTGTTATATAAAACATTATTTTTTGGGGTAGAAAGGAATTGCTGGAACTTTGAGACTTGAGAGTGATTGCCTTGGGTCTTTATATGGATCCCACTGTGTGACTATAGTTTTTAGATGTTTGCGTGATTGACGTTGAGATCTAAGCTTTGTTTATTGAAGATCAAGACATCGTATCATACTAACTCTCACCTTATGTACCACCCGCCCAAGGAGGCCAACAGAAACGGCACTCCCCGGCTGACGTCAAGTCTTCGGTTCGAGCTGAATGGTATGCGTGCGTGCGTTATAAGAGCTTCACTGTGTTGAATTGAAGGCTAGATTAAAAAAAAATTCACCTTATGTTGTCATAACTCTTGCACTTATTTTTCCAAATAATTCAATCCGTAAATCAAATGATAATGAATAATTTTGGAAGTCAATTAATTTGATAAAGTCACAAGTTCAAGTCTTTTAGAGATTTGTTTTGTTAATTTGGAAGTCTCTTACAGTGAATAAGAATGATAGGATCATAAAATAGATGTGAAATCTAAACACCTTATAATTAAGAAAAAAATTCAAATAAATACGTCTATAATTTCATATATTAATTGCTGAATTTCACTTAAAATTGTTCTTAGAATTGTGGACTTACAACATGTGCACAACACATGTATATGCATTCGAGCACACAAACGTGCGTGCATTACACTTATGGATCATATATCTACCACTATATTAAAGTTTAAAATGCTCAATTAAAGTGATCTAATTAATTTGGTGAAGTCATGTCATTTTATAATAAATATATGGTTATTTTTAATATGTGTAGAAACTTCGGGTGTAAAACTAATTTATGATGAGCTAATTAGAAATTATATCAATTATATATAAAGGGTTTGTAGTCCCTAATTGAGCATATCGAGAACAAGTTTTCTCTCTTCTCAAAATAACTCCCATCATTTTCTAAGAAGCTTGAGAGATACGAATTAGCTAGAAGGTCATTTAACTAGATTACTGAACACGTAGCAATTATGGATTCAGATATACTTCTACTCTTCTCATTTATTTTCTCCAAACAATCTTTGGGTAAGATCTCTATCCTTTTAATGTTCTATGGTTGTGGGAATTCTCAAAATTTCAATTATTGTTTATTTGAATTTAAATCTACCTTTGATTATAAAATAATTATTTGAATTTAAATCTACACTTGATTATAAAACAATTATTTGAATTTAAATCTACATTTGACTATAAAATAATTATTTGTGTTTAACTCTGCATTTGATTATAAAATAATTAGTTGTATTTAAATCTACATTTGATTATGTGTTTTTATAAGAAAAGGAGAGAATTTCACTTTTGAATAAAAATCGCTATCTAAAAGAAGATAAAAAAGAACATATTTATTAAATTTATTGAATAAATTTATTTTTTACGTCATTAAATTAATCAAAAGAATCATATTAGTGCTTTTTATAATAAATTTAGTAGATTTCAATAAAATCAATAAATTACATGATAAAAAAATAACATATCTCTTTAGATCACAATAATATCACAATAATATGTTGGTGTTAATATTTAAAAAAATGAAACTGTCAATCTTCCTCCCGTACAAAATATGAAAGCAACCGTCTAGGTACATACATGTCATGAATCACGAATCAATTAATTATAAATCCAAAAAGCCTCCCAAAAGTCATCACCAGAACTTCAAACATTGTCTCATCTTGTCTCGTCTTTTGTTGCTTTCACTGTGTGGACCTATATATCTAGTAAATGACGTAGAGTATTGTACTATACATGTAAGTGTCAACTAATTGCTCCTTCTGAAGATGGCCCAATCCTTCGGAATACTAATGGATACCAATCTAATCTCGTGTAGTATTTGATTCGATCTACCACCTAAAAGTAATTCTTCAATTGCTTGAAAAAGTTATACAAATTATACGGTGTCGGCCCAAACACAGAATTAAATTCATAAAAAAAAATAATAGAAAAAAAAAATACAACACACAAAATTTTTAATATAGTCCAGTATCTCAATAGACATACGTTCATAAACTCCACCAAAATAAGATTATAATTTTTGGACGGACAAAATTATAAAAATCATCTCCACTCTTACAAACTCAAGTCCACTCTCTCTAATTAGTTAGCCTAGGATGTGTGATACTAAATAATTTGTGCTTAATTCCTATTTATAGGGAGAAGACCCTTTCTCACTCTTACATCTAAGCAATATGGGAGAAAACATTTCTCCAAACCCTCTCCTACTTGATGTGGGATTTGGGGAGTTATCCCAACAGATAGATGGAGTATAATTGAGTGTATTTCTCAACCATTATTGATGACCCTGCTTGATGAGGCAACGAACCATCTTTACCCAAGTCATCGTCTTGCCAAATACCTGCAAGTGGCAATTCGTATTCATGTGTCTAATTGTGTCAAATTCAGATATGTTTTACAGGATTAAAATATAAATACAGCAAAAGTAAAACAA
>CAODLS011302886.1:0-11594 GCA_948243855.1 Flueggea neowawraea | reverse complement strand
ATGGGACCAAACTTTCAGAAACCGACTTTAGAAACAAAACATAAACTGAAAGAATTGCAACAACAATGTTTATGATTGGTTCAAGATGTAGAGTTTCTTTGTTTGAAATTCTCACCTGGGAGAGAATGCATAGTAATGACTGGACATGATTACGTGAAATGGAATCACCAACGAAGCCCCACGATTTATCCCTCATTAGATTAAGAAATTTCTCTGGATTGAACCTGGGGAGATTACAGTCCCAAGGATTCCATCTCCAGTAAAGATACCCTGAATCAGGCCTTCCATTTTTCATACAATTTTGATGCTCGGGAATTACATGGCAACTCTCATTAGAGTAAAATGGACCTGGCGGGTCCGGCAACCAATCTCCCGTAAACAAATCACACTTTTCTGCAACTACATCCGTACCAAATATCAATGTCACACTTTTCTGCTACGTTACAATGTCAGACTCAAAAGTAAAGGAATGGATGGAAAGAATTGACTACTGTAAGCAATTTCAGTAAATACAAATAGGGAGTTTTTTTGTCTATGCTTAATTGAGAACAAAGATTGAGTCATTAATTCAGAAAGCATTCAATTTAAACTAGATTCCAAATTAAATAAAAACTTGACAAACATAATACAGCAGTTGTACCTTTCAATAACTAAATGATTTAGATGTTTAAAGTCAATGATGTGAGGTAAGTGGAAGTGGTGAGCTTAGCTTGTGAGCCAAGGATGATTCTTGTGTATCCCTAAAACCCTAGAAATCAAGGAGACAATTCTGGGTTTCGATTAAACACAACAAAAGAAGAGATGTTATTTCCTTGTCTAAGACCACACTTTCACTTACTAGTCTTTTTCATTCATACATGAGTCCAAATACTGAGAAAAAATAATAGAAAAAAACTGAAGAAAGAAGTTCTCAATTTCCAGTGCCCAACTTGAAAAGAAACAACAAGTTACAATATAATTTGCAGTTCAAAAAACAAAAAACAACCCTTATTATTAATAAACATGAAAAGAACACAACTTTTCCTCTCTTTAAGCATTAATTTCATGCAAACAAGTAACCAATACGAAGGAAGAAAGAGATAGTAAAGAAAGAAAGAAAAATAATGTTGGTACCATTCTGAGAATCAATGTTGCTTTCATTAGCAGAAAAAACAGTGAAGACTGGTGCTTGAATAGGCAAAGAAATGTTTTTGGTGGGCTCTGATTTATTATTAGTGTCGACAGCAGCCAATATAGGTGAGTCAACTGATGTGAAGCTGGTAGAATCAGAAGTTAACAAACGAAAAGCAAGACCAATCAACATGAACGAAACTGCAAACTTTACAAATAGATGATTGCAGTGTCTTGTGAGCGAAAATGGGACCTAAATAGTCCTCATTTCCTTCACCATTACACCCCAAAAAAGTCTCTCTCCTCTTAACAACACACCACCCGGTATAGTAAGCAATTAGTTGTTAGAGAAGGAGAGTTAGTCTCAAACAGCTTCGATCTTTTTTTTTTTAATGTAATAGGGGGACGAGCTTGTTTGTACTCATTGACATTTCGGTTTGAGTGTGGATGCTTGGTGTAATGACCAGTTGATCACAGGTTCAAACTTCTTGCAATAATACACATGGGGACTTTTTGGGAAATACGCAAGGATTATTAATTTTCAGGAATTATTATTTAATATAAAAAAATTTGCCAATCACACAATATCGAATTTTTTTTCTTCCAAATATACCAAAAAATGTGTCAAATAAAAACAAAACCATATTTTCAAGAAACATAAAATAAAAAACAAAAAACATGACTGAATACATATACTCCCTCTTGAACTTATATCAAACATGCATTTTACCCCTTGAACTTTATGGCCGCTTACAAAATTCCTTAAATTTGTGAAAATGCGGCATATAACCCTTTGAACTTTGGAAACGCAGTCAATTTGCACCAGCAACAATGACATGGCGGGGCACATCATAAATAAAGATCCACATCAGCAAGTCTAGGGGGTGTACATCCTCTATTTGTATAAAAGAGACGAAAAGAGCTACAAATATATTTTAATTTTCATATTTTAGGATTGAAAAGGAGATTGCATGACTATTGTTGTTTTTGGCGATTGCAAAAATGAATTATGTTGATTTGGACATGCTGATGTGAACATTTATTTCTGATGTTTCCCGCCATGTCATTGTTGCTGGTGTAAAACGACTTCATTTTAAAAATTTGAGGAATTATATGATACATTTTCACAAGTTTAAGAGGTTTTATAAACGGAAGTTTAGAGGGTAAAATGTACTGTTGATGTGAGTTCAGGGGGATGCACATGTATTCAGGCAAAAAACATTGTATTGTTAAAACTATTTTCGAATTTTATATTACGAAGTAATTATCTCATTTAAAAATTGGAGCCCGATGGGGACGTTCAGGCCCAATATTATCGATTTATCCAAGAAACTCAGCGAGCAATAACCCAAAAGATGTGGGAAATTTTAACATTTTTAGTAAATTAAAATCTAGAATTAAACTTTTTGTAATTCACCAAACATATTTTGACATGTACAAACATATTTAAAATATGTTGTAAAAATATCAGATTTTTAATTGACTGATAATTTGAGATTTTTTGGAGAAAATAGCGATATTTTAGAGAGAAATTGATTTTTTTTTGCGAAAAAAATAAATTCAAAGGAAGAAAACTATGATATTTTAGAATATATCCATATGTAACCAAATATATTCATATGTATCCAAATGTCTCCAAATCACAATTTTTTTATAGATAATTCAATTTAATAAATTTTTGATATAACATTATTTAAATTAAATGCCTCTAAATTATAATTTTTAATATAATTTTTTTAATTTCAATATTTATATAATTTTTATAATATTTAAATGTATCCAAATGAATTTTTTATATATTTTTTTAATATTCAAATGCTTCCCAATATTTTCAAATGTATCCGCAAGTATCTACAATGTATCCAAATGTATCTATCCCTGCAGAAAATCAAAATAATCCAAAAAAATCAATTGAAGTCATCCCTACAAAAAAAAATGTATCTAAATGTATCAATCCCTGTAGAAAATCAAAATAATTCAAATAAATCACTTAAACAACCAAAGAGAGACTTACGAAAATAATTTCGAACTTAGGGCCAATTTTGAAAAAAAATGGAAATAAGGAAGCAGCTAGGGTTTCTCAACCCAAGCCGCCACCCTTCACATCCCCCAACCCGCTTCCCCACACCTGTCCTCACCTTCCCCAACATTTCTACAAACAAAAAGACGAGGGAGACACGACGACGGACGACAAACGATAGGAGAGATGCCATGAGACTTGAGATGCGACGCGACGGAGTTGAAACTCGACGAGGGAGAGACACTACGAAGGAGAGTCGAACGAGAGTAGACGCGAAGGGAGAAGACGGCGACAAGAACAGACGCAATGGAGGAGAGAACACGAGGCGGTAGAACTTGCAAGAGGCGAAGAAATAATGAGATAGAGGCAAAGAAAAAAAGGAGAGAACCGAGAGAGGAGAGATAGCCAAGAGAGAGGGAGACACACAGTGAGATAGAGGCGAAGAAAGGAGGAGAGAAGACAAAGCAACAACGACGGACGGCGGCCGACAGCGGCGAAGTGAGAGGAAGGAGAGGAGGAGAGAGAAATGTGAGTTTGAAAGAGAAAGGGAAGGAGAGAGAAAAAAATTAAAAAAAAAAAGAAAAAAAAAAGATTTTTATTTGTAAGAATGTGGTATTTTTAAGATTAGGTTTCAAAATATTAGCATATAATAAATTTGCAATTAAAAAAAATTACATTTACGTAATTGGTAAACATTAAGTGTTATTTGTTCAAAGTTGAATGTTAATTTGGACATACAACATAATTAACTCTCGGATCCATCCACCTACACTTATGGGCCAATCTAGAAACAACCACACAAACCCAGCTCAAACAGTCACCAAACAAACCGTTACGGTCAGTTACGAAACGGAACCGAACCCAAAAGGTTGCAGGTACAAACTACAAACCCAACACAGAGCACTCCACATTGATTGATTGCAAAGAGAAGAGCCGAGGAGTGCTCAAGAGAGACAAAGATAATATATTGAAAGTGGAGATCTTGGGCGGCAGCGTTGACGTTCGTAAATCAGGATTAGAATGCTATGGAAAGGTACAAATTGTTTGGATTCAAGTTAGAATTGTTTTGCTTGTAAGGTGATAAATCATGATTGGAATTGTTTTGCTCAATTAGATTATTCACTGTTTCTTGAGCTAATGCTGCTTTCTACAATCAGGGATAATATAGAATACATATGGTTGTTTAGTGTTTTGAGGACTCTCTCCAGAAGAAGGCCCTGTTTTGGCCCACTTTCTTTTCTATTTTGAGAAAGGTTTTTGAAGTGAAATGAAGGGGATTATCAGATTATGTGACGACACTCAATTGGAAGTTTCGAAAAGAGGGTTTTGACGTGCAAGAGAGGATTTTCATGTTTAGGGTTTGCGAAATTTAAGAGATTTTGATAAAGAGCTGGTTTGATTTCTGTAAATGGGATTAAGTTGGGGATTTTAATGTATTTCGCACTTATTTGTTATTTTGTCGACATGACCATCTGGATTTTAAGGTGTTTCTAACATTTTTTTACTTCTCAGCCTTGTCATTTTTTACAATTCGAGGAAGAATTTGAACAGTTGGTGAAGTTGAGATCACAGTGGCAAAAGTTGTGCGACTCCTGGAATTTATGTATTCAGCCAATCTCATTTTTGTACATCTTATGCCATCTATCCATAGGCAACTGTAAACTAAACAGAAGAAAATGGGGAAGATACAAGGCTTCATTCAACTTCCTCGTACCGTTATAATCTCAGTCAACCAAGCTTCTCTATTTCATGGAGAGGCCGAGACGTGAAGAATTAATTGACTGTCATCTGGACATTCCGCCATTGACAACCATCTCCATCACCAGATCATTCCAATAGTCTATTGGTCCTGGTAAACACCAATGTAAGCAATCATTTTGAACTTTGGCATTCTTATCCTCTGCAAATGGATGAAGATGCCTGTAAGGTCCGGGGTGCCCATCTGGTCGCAGCACAGAAAGCCGAGTTGTATCAAGCAATTTCAAAGTCATTCCCTTTTCGGATCCTGATGCAGCAGCCTTATCAAATTCCTCTAGTTCGATGCTACGCATCAGTTTGTCTACATCTGATATCTCAATCTCGCCTTCTTTGAATGGCACGGTTCTGTTGCAAGTCCCTCCACTGAACCACTCCCCATTCTCGAAGTGGTCTGGAGTCGTCGTTCTTAAGAAAACAAAAGCTTTGTGATCATAAATGAAGTTCAACGCCAGCTGCAGGGCTCTACGATAAGCATAGTGAAATCCCAACTCAGTCAACTTCTTTCCAGGACAGTAATGGCAACCAACAACCGTGTTGTTCTCACGGTATATTGCAGTTTTAAGAAACCACTTCCCACCAGCAATTACCGCATAATCAAAGTTCTGGTACTGACTGGTCCATTTCTCGTCGAGCTGATCAAGATGAAGCTGGATTTCTTTATTGGAAGCTCCATTAAGGTCTTCAAAAATAGCCGCCTTTAAAAGAAATTGGGCCCAAATTACTGAAAGGGTGAAGTTGTGAGAAGGAAAGAGCCGTCTATTTGATTTGTCCTCCTCATCACGGTATACCTCGACAGCTAGTTCTACCTGTAGGACATTAACTAAGAATAGTTGATCAGGAGTTGTTTATGGGACCAAACTTTCAGAAACCGACAGAATATAATGCTTTAGATCAGAACATACAACAGGAATAATTGCAGACAGCTAGATCAGACATGTAAAGGTGCTAGTGAGTCACCAGTTTTATCCTTGATAGAAATTTTATGAAATCTCCAGGATGTGGGTGCTTGGGTGGGGTACAAAATCAGGTTCGAAATTCAAGCAACACAAATGTAAAAGTAAGTTTCAACATGAAGTTGTTTAAAGGTTTCTAGGTGGTTCACCAAAACAAAGAAAAATGAGAGATCCATGATCATTCACTCTATTTTTTGCAAGATCTATAACATTTTTTTGAACTAGTTTTTAATTGGGTTATAGCTATAAGCTAACATCTCGACTGATGCCAATAATTACATACACAAACAAACAAGAATTATGTCCCAGCCTAGCTATAATTGAAGTTCCTGAGGGGGAAAAAAAGCCCACCACAATACTTCGCAAATCAAATTAGGGTAGGTGAAACAACATGGACAAAGACTTGACAGCCTCCCTAAATATGTGTCTAATCAGAATAAAACTAGCAGCTGTCTTCCACACTGCCATCAAATTTGAATAAAGTATTAGCAACTTTTGTATTATATAGCATTATGAAAAATATAATCCAGCTTCATTATCATCCAGAACCATGTAACATAAGAATTCTATAGAGTAACAAAGATACTGAAAGATTATTGCAGAAAAGTATACAACAGTGAAATAGATATCACTCAAACTCCGGGTCTTAACCAGCTGCTGAGTTTTATAAGTAGGTTGGCAATTCATTTTTCATGGGTTGAGAGTGTTAAGATGTTTTAACCAATTATTTACACTTCGTTTGGTAATTTCTTTAGCAATGGAAATGATGGGGAATGCTTATTTAGGAAAAAAAAGGAATGCATTTTGAAATCCCTTTGTGGTGTTTGGGTATTTTTCTTGAATGGATAGGAAATCAAATTATGAAAGTTGAAAATGACAAAATGTGACAAAATAATTTATTGTGCAGCGCACTTTTTAAGGATAATTGTGGCATAAGAAAAGGATGAAGAGGAAGGAAGCAACGGAAATTGCATTTCCTCCCATCTTAGGTAGGAAATCCTTTTCCACACTTTTGAAACTGTCATTTCCCGTCAATTGCTTCATCTTCCCTCGTTCTTGAAATACCCAAACAATGTAATTTCTAACAATTTCAATTCCTTCAAAACAAACAGTGTTAGTCAAACAAAAATTAGCTTATACTCCAAACTTCTACTTCAGAATTCTTAAATCAACAAATATAATGGTGGCACAGTGCACTAATGATTATGAAAAATGATCAAAAAATATGTTCATGATTGACACAATATATGCAAAGTTTCTTCGTTTCAAATCCTCACCTGAGAGAGAATGCATAGTAATGACTGCACATGATTACGCGAAATGGAATCGCCGATAAAGGCCCATGATTTATTCCTCATCATATCAAGAAATTTCTCTGGATTGAACCTGGGAAGATCACAGTCCCGAGGATTCCATTTCCAGTAAAGATATCCTGAATCAGGCCTTCCATTTCTCAGACAATTCTGATGATCTTGAATTACATGGCAACTCTCATTAGTGTAAAGTGGACCTGGCGAGTCCGGTAACCAATCTCCCGTAGACAAGTCGCATTTTTCTGTTACTACATCTGCACCAAAGATCAGCACCACATTACAAAAGAGTAGCATAGATTTTAATGGGATAACATGTCAGACTCAATCAAACAAGTAAGCAATATCACTAAATGCAAAATGGAAGTTACTTGTCCATGCCTAATGAGGACAAAGATCATGCCATTAATGCAGAAAACATCCAGTTTCAGTCTTTTAGACTAGATTCCAAAGCATAAACTGGAACAAAACAACAGTTGTACCTTCCAACAAGGAGATGACTTATCTGCCTAAATTCAACAAAGCTCCGAATCAAGATGGAATAATTCTGGGTTTCAAAGAAATACAACAAAAAGAACAGATTTTATTACAAGAAGAAACAATGATCACATATAGAGTCGTATCTCCTCCTCTGAGACCGTACATTTACTTATTAGTGTTTCTCATTCACACATGAGTCCAGAAAAAGGGAAAAAATACAAGAAAAAAAATCTGAAAAGAAAAGCTCTCAGTATTCAATGCCCAACAACTTAAGAACGAAACAGAGTTACAATATGCTTTGCAGTATATAATTATTTTTTTGAAAAAAAGAAAAACAGGAACAACCCATATTAATAAACGTTAACAAAACACATAACTTTCATCTCTTTAAGCACCAATTTCATGCAAATAACCTATCATGCAGAGAAAGAAAGATGATCACAAAGAAAGAAACAATCTTGGTACCATTCTGCGAATAAGCACTGCTTTCATTAGCAGAAAAACCATTCGAGACTTGTTCTTCAATAGGCAAAGAAATAGGCTCTGATTCATTATTAGCAGGCAATACAGGTGTGACAACTGATGAGAATCTGAAGGAATCAGAGGCTAACAAACGAAAAGCAAGTCCTATCAAGAGGAACGAAAGTGCAAATTTTACAAACATATGATTGTAGTGTTTGGTGGGCGAAAACGGGACGGATTCAGACCTCATTTCCTTCACCATTGTGCACCAAAAAGGCCTCTTCTCTCTCTTAAACAACACACGACACAGTAAGGAAGGAAAAGTTATAGATTGTGTAGGTGGGTAGTTAGAGATAGAGAGTTAATCTCAAAAGCTTGGATCTTATTGTATTTAAAATTTTATTAAGAGGGACGAGTTTTTGTCTGTACCGGTTTCCGTCTCTATTTGTGCATGGTGTATTAACCACAGGTTCAAACGTCTCTGTCTGTGCAGCTTAGATCTGAAATATTTTATGGTAGATCATAGATTCATACAGGAGTCATGTTTATTGCTGCCATCATTCAACGCAAGTTAAATACAAATTATGAAGCTGTTTCTACACCAAAAAAATTAAAAAAAAAAGTTTCGTAATTTGTATCTATTAAAAACAATAAAATTTTTAAGTTATATCCATTGTTTTATCTTTTTGCACTAACTATTTTAACTTAATCAATAGATTAGGAATCAAAATTGACATTGGTGACCTATGACATATGCTTCAAACAAAATTACGCGACAGGAACAAAAACAAAGAAAATTATACAAATTAGGAAAGAACAAGAAGGTGCATTGATGGTGGTGTCACCTCGTTCTGCTAAACAAAAAATAGGCATGTTTGTTCAGTTTTGCTTCATGTTTTGGCTGCTTTGTATTTTTTTTTTAGCAAGTTACTTTGTATTTGTAAAATCGCACCTAAGCTAAAACATCGTTAAATAACTTTTCATCTTGGATGAACTAAGAATATAATATTTCAGAGTGAATATTTTTTTAATAAAGATTAGACGGATAAAATACTAAATGAGATTATTCGTTCTCGAAGATAAGAATAGGATTCTGAAATGTCTCAATTGGGGACCAAAGAGAACCATGGGGTCCCCTCTCTTCAGTGAAGAAAGCAAAAGCTTTAAAGGGTGTTCAGAACAAGAAGCATCCACCTCAATAATCAATCTACAAGAATTTGACTCATTTTTTGTGGAGTTTTTTTTTTCTTTTGATAAGACATTTTATTCACTCCCATAGGAAATCCAACCTGCACTTATTAGTATTGAAATTGATTTCAATATTAATAAGTTATAAACTCATTGATAATGTTAGGTATATTAATTCGATATATATTTTTTTCTTGGTCTCAACTGGAGACAGTTTATTAGAATACTTCAACTTTAATATTCAGCAAACTGACACGAATAATTTTATAGTCCATTTAAGTTACAAAATTTTGCACACAAGCAAAAATTTATCTTAAGTCATTTTATTTGTCTAACTCAAGTCATTTTATTTTTGTTTAATGGGTGGACGAGCATTGTCCTCTATGGGTGCGGGGTTAGTGACCCGAGTGTTGTGTGGCGACATTCCACGCTGCAGAAGCAGATTGTAAAGTTACTAATTTTGGCGCCACAAGACAACAGGTGAGGCTCATGGACTATGGCCTTTTTTGAGAAATGGGCTCCACAAGAACAATGGGTCCATGGGTCCACATATACATATGGCCTACGTCCTAGTTTTCATGTTCGAAGGATCCTCTAGACTGCAAAGTGAAAGAATGTTTCAAGGCATGTTTGCCTGGCAACAGGGCAGCAGACAATTTACAGCTGAGTTAAACATCAGTTTGAACAGTAACATGAGTTTGGAGTATACTGAACAATTAACACAACGTTTAAATGATCCCTGTTGTAGTTCCAAGTTTGGAAAAAAAAGGCTTTTATCACATCAATAATAATATAATAATAAAATAATAAAAAGACAACGGCATACAGTTATAAACTGTTAGATTATCGAGAAAGAATTGCATAATTACATCCTCATGGCATCAAAGTTTAGCACACTATCAATTTAACTGTGCTAATGACAATCAAAGTACACTACAGAAACCCAGAAACTGAAAAATGAGAGCAAAGAAAATGTAGGCCATTCTATGTATCTAACAAATTTCTCCCACATGGTAGGATCGAGTCCGGATTCTAACATATTGCCATTCACATACCATAAATGTCAGCTTCGCTCAAGATCTTTCCCCATGTCAGAAGCCACATTATAACTTGCAAACTCCAATAGTTCCGTTATGCTGCTGCTTTCGGAACTTTCATGCCAAAGCCATGCCTTACCTTCTCAACTCTGTTCAAAGGGAAAACTCGTATCTATCAAGTCATATCTAATGTACAGATGTTTATGAAGTATGAGCTTGCCGCAGATAATGGATTCTGAAACCCAAATCAAAAGGAATAAGGAAAATTATATGGAAAATAAACACCATAATTCAGGAGAGAGCACAAAAATTGAACAAAGAAAGGCCAGAAACAAACTTCTGCAGAAATGCAATTTAAGGCGTAAAAACTATTCATTGCAAAGGTCAAGCCTCAATTTTTTTTAACTTCTCAATGGATGATCATTAGCCAGTGAAGAAATTAGTTGCTCGTCTAAAAAATTTATGAAACTTAACAAACAAATCAAACAGCAAAAGTAAACAGGCGTAAGAACACTTACGTTGGGGCAAGTTTGCCAAGGCCATCCAGCTCTTCACCGGTGTCCTCATCCAAAACACTCCCGGAGGTCTCAATTATGTAAGATCTGTCTCTGTCGATTGGAAGTCCTCTACTAGCAAGCAAATCCAAATCATTCTGGTGAAGTTCTCTTCCATTAACAAAAACTCCAGTATTCCCACCAGCACAATTTTCTGGCATGGAAAGATTGAACTCTTCAATAAATGGCTGCAAGTGAAACAACTTTTCTGATAAGAATTTCTTGAAGACAAAAAAAAATATAGAGAAAAAAGATCTAGCACTGGTAGTTTAGTTCATCTTACAGGAACTATTCCGAGACAAGGCCCGCCCATAACACCCCAAAATCCAGCTCGGTAATCATACCTGGTTTGCACAAGTACAGGACGTCAAATATTTTATGTAATGTTTGATTCCATTCATCAGTATAAAATAAGAATCCAAATTCTAGCTAATACTTACCAATATTTTCCGGGATGGATTGGTCCAGCTAGCTTCTCGGCCTTCTTAACCACACGATCTGGTAATAGATGCCCGTTCACATAAACATTACTTTTACTGTGCTCTTCGGTTTGATTAGATCTAGATAAGTCCTTAAAGCTCTTCTTGATTATGTTTGCAAAAAATGATTCACCCCCTTTGCTGTGTTTTGAATGATTATCTTCTCTGTTTGTGTCCTCTGAATCATGGGACACACCAGTGTTGGAGTACTCATTGAATGAGACCTCCATCTCGGTTGCTAGT
>CAODLS011302885.1:0-11640 GCA_948243855.1 Flueggea neowawraea | reverse complement strand
AAGAAGAGGAAGCGTAAAGATTGATGACTAACTTATTAGTTTAGATCATTTTGATGTTAGCAAGATACTTTAGATCATTTTGGACAAAACTCAAATATTTTATTTTAGATGTTACTTTAAATATTCTATTTTATTTTCTTTCCCTTTTGATTAATGCTCAAATATATTAGTCAAGTTATTTCACTAATGTTGCAAAATTATTTATTGAGAATTGATATATTGTGAATTATTTTTTGAGTAATGTTGTAAAATTATTTTTTTTAGTAATTTTGATTAATGCTCAAATGAAATTGGATAGATCATTTATAATTTTAGAGAGTTTAATGAGTTTATAATTGAATATTGAAGTTCAGGGGGCTAATAGGATTTTTGCTCAAAGTTCAGGGGGCTGATGGGATTTTTTTTCAAAGTTCAAGAGGCTGAAAATGTGTTCGCTATCCTTCGACACGGTTGGCATCCACGTCATCATTCTCTAACAGAAAAATTTGATGTGTATAGTGAATCTAACGGGGTTAAGTTGAATGGGTTAATTACATTGTTTTTAGAAGTTCGGTGAGCTAATAGGTGAAAACAAAAGTTTGGTGGGCTAAAGAGATATCACATAAAAGTTCAGTGGGCTAATTATGGGTTATGCCGATTTTTATATGTGTGGTCCTAAATTAGGAAACTAATTCTTTTAAAATTAAGACATTGGAAAAACTAAATTTGCTTTTTGTTGCTTGGGGTTCATGGTATACAAATTGAGGATGAACTGTTGATTGGATGCAATTAGCCCTTGATTAACATGCCATTAGTCCTTGATTACGAAAACCTAAATTGGTAGTATTTTTTATTTTTAATAAGTTGGTTATCGGTGGATTCAGTGCATCGTGATCAGGAGAACTTCCCTTTAATGGTAGTGGCTAGGGTAGTTGGTGACCAATCTTCTCTTAATGGGACAGTCCAATTGTTGGTTTGGTAGGGTTTACTGTCGTCCATTGTTGATAGCCATATTGTTTTACTCGTTCTTTTTCATAAAGAATATTTTTTAAAATTATAACATATATATTAAAAAAATAATTAGAATACATTAATTATAGTTTTAATTTATTATATTATTTTTATTAATAACTTCTCAAAAATAAAAATTATTTATTATAATTTATTAACTTTAAGAGTATATTTGAAAAATTACGTTAAAAAACTTCTTAATTTTATAAAATATCACTTATTTTGACAAAAAAAATTCTAAAAAAATTCTTTGTGAAAAGAAGGGAGTAACTCAAAATATTTTTTCAATCGACCATTAAATTTTATTTAATTAAAATAATTAAGGAGTAATTACTTTAGTGTCCCTGAATTATACTGTAATCTCCTATTCAGTTCTTCAGTTTTGAAAAACTTTCTATTAGGTTCATGTTTGTACACAATGTCAACCCAAAACAAATGTTTAACACTTATTTTTGGTATCATAAGTTCTGCATAGAGTATTTATATGCAAACTGGAAGAAACAGATATTAGAATTAGGTGTTAAACATCTGTTCTGTGCTAACGTTGTGTGCAAGCAGGGACTTAATAAGATGCTTTTAAAATTGAGGGACTGAATAGAAGATTGCAGTATAATTCAGGAATATTAAAATAATTTTCCCAATAATTATGTTCAAAAATTCAAATTTATAATTTTCATTGAAAAATATTAAAATATTATTTTAACTTAAATTTTTACTCACACAAATTATTTATATTAAATAAATAAATTTATTGTGATTTTAAGTAGTAAATAAATTAATTAATTAGTGGAGTCGTCGTGAATCTCACCGTAGAAGTCTATGAGAGATTAACTATTAAAAAGATTGATTGTAAATAAATAAAAAGTTAGTAAAGTGTTAATGTTGCACTTCATTAACACCTAAAAGAAGTTAACCATTAATATCACCCTTAGTTACTAATTGGAGCGGACTTCATTGAATAATGCACTGCATGTGGACTTGTCTAAATTTCCTTTCGGGTTGGCTAAGCAGCAGCCTTTATGGAGGACTTCGACAACTTCCTGTTTGAATAAGCGAAACAAATTTTGTCTTGGATTTGGATTTTAACCAGAATTTACTGATGGCGAAGCCCCCCTACTCCTTTCCAAATACGGAACCGAGAAAACCAATATGAATGCCAAGTTTAAAGAATTTGCCTAAGATTAAATGTTCGATTTTTTTTTAATTTTTAGCTATTATTGCCAAAAAAAATTTTTGAGCTACTTTCTACGTCTTTGGAAGTGAAGACATTAATTGAACAAAGGGCCTGTTTATTTCCGTTGTTAGTGGAGCGTTTGACTGCGTTTTGCAACTGCTCCTTAGTGAAGCTGTTACTGAGCGGCTGCGAAAGTGAAACAAAAGCACCTCAAAAAGAAGTAGACATACTTATGAGTGTAATTGTTCCTTTGGATCAAGTTATGAGTGCAATTAACGCCTAAAATTTGGCTCGTCATGATCGCTGCAAGCACATTTTGTTGTACTTCCTTAGTCAAAGCAAATTGTGGAGGGGGGCCTCTTCCATCTAATGAAGCATTGACAACAAAATTGACGAGCGTTGCACAGTAATTTATCACTAAACATTGCGTGTCATAGAGTGATTTGATGATTACAAAGGATTAAAAATTAAACCAACAAAATAATGACCGACTTTAACGGAGAAAAATGGAAATGATGCCATACATAAATAGCAATAACAGGTAGGATAGTCGAGGCGAGGTTAGGAGTAGGAGAGATGAGACACATAATTAATGTTGGCTTTACAAGGAGCATTGAAGTGACCTAACCAGTAGCACCATTGATACCCACATTTACAAGTCAGCTTCTTCTTCTACATTTTACTGAAGCAGATTTAGCTTTTTTTGACAGCTTGTTTGGAACCAAGTACTAAACATAAATAAAACATTCCTACAAATCTTCTGGGTCTATGTAAGAAATGCTGTTGAGTGCATGAACATCAGTTTTATGTAACTTCATTTTCGACAGCGTGAGTTTAAGTACAGGAAAACGCTATACTCGTGGCAAAGATGGTTAGTAGTACTTGTAGGAGAAGGACCCTACAATTCCCCACTTTGGTTGGACATTATTTGAAGAGGCAGCCTTGGTGGGAGTCCTCATTTTGTCCACTGTCTCAAATGTCTCATATTTACTTTCTTAACCCCCTCGTCCTTCTTTTTTTTTTTTTTTGCCAAGAATGTCTCCTCCTTTTCTCTCAATATTTGCCACCAATGTCTGTTCGAATATATATATCCAGATTATATCAACCCCAGTCCCACCACTAATAACTTCAATTGGGAGCAGTTAGTCGACAGTACATCGCTCCGCCAACTGTGTCTCCAAACCCTCCATAAGTGTATTGCTATAAGAATTATTTTCGGTAAGTGTTCATATTAACGTCAAAATTAGAAAGAAAAAAAATGGAGCTAGAAATTTTAAAAATAAACTTAGAGAAATTTATTGAAGTAATTGTATCTATTGACAATGGTTTTGGGGGCTCAAAACTATACAGAATGGACTTGTGTGGGCTTGCATTGCAGTTTAGTTGTTACTGTACTTACCTGGGCTTTTCAATCAAAGAGAAAAATCGAAGCAGCGCATCAAGTATGCTTGAATGCTTCAAACTGCGAAGAGCCCATTAAAGGCCTACCAAGAAATGTCTCTTCCCAAGTCATCAAACAATTGTAAGACATCCTAGAATCTGGAATAAGGTTCAAAACTTATAACTAATGCAGTTTAAAACAATCTATGTTAGCATCAGTCAATGTGGTTCCTGTTTGATATCCAGATCCATACTGTCATTTCAAACAACATAAATTACTAATGGCAATGGTATACTCTATATCAAACTGCATTACATCTTCAATAATAACAATAGGCTTGTAGTTCAATTGAAGGTTTTATGGAAAGGACACTTAATAGACTAGAATTTGGTCTTCTTTTTTTGTTTATTCCACTCTTATTTATAGGCTTATATAAACATTTCCATTGAGATTTTCTCCCTAAAATAAGAATACAAATTTGACTTAATTCAAAACTTAATCTGAATTTGAAACATTCAAAATAAATAGAACATTTATGCTATGTTTAGTTTGGAAAACAATTTTTTTGTTTTTAGTTTTGTTTTTATGTCCTGGAAATTGAAAACATTTAGAAAATATGTTTATTTTTGAAAACTGAAAACAAGTTTTCTGTAGAAACAAGAGAGAAGAGGAGATATATCTCTTTGAAGTGTGTTTTGGATAAATGTAAAACCTTGTTTTGCATAAGGATTATTTTTACGAACAAATTTTCATCTTTTTATCTCTATGTTTTAATTTTCTGAAAAAACAATGATAAATTCTCCAAACTAAATAGGCCCTTAAAATCTAGATTTTTTCTTGCTTGATTTCTTCTTCTTGTTTGACCTTTTCTTCTTGATTTGTTGACTAAATGAGGTAAAGAAGCATCTTCCAACACTCCTCCTTGCTTCTTTCGCTGCAGAAACCTTTTTGTTGGAGTATCAATCATTCGTGCTACAATTTGATTTGTGTCTTTGCTTTTGGATGCCTTCTCTTGGTGATGGACAACTTCTTTACTAATCTCAGGCACATAAGCACCGTCTGATTCAGTTTCGCTCTTGTTAACATGTGCCTTAGTAGTTTGCCAATCAATGGGAAAGCTTTGTTTTTTATTTGAACTCGAATCATCTCCATACCGATAGGATTAAAAATCACATAATGCTCCTCATTGAATAACAAAGAATATCCCTTGGTCATCAACTGTCCAACACTTAGCAAATTTTGATATAGTTGAGGAACCAAAAACACATTATCAATGAATTTTATACATTTGGAAGTTTGGACAGCTACAGTACCAATTCTAGTGACCTGAGCACTTATCTCCACTCCCCAGCCTTTTACTGGTTTTAACTGAAGTAACCAGGTTGCAAAAGCGACCTGAATTACCCACCGTCCAAAGCCCATGAAGAGCAATCATCAATGCTTTGCATCGCCATGAAAAGATATTCCTCTTCATCTACTGCATCGACTTTGTGCACTTGATTTCTTTCGAGGTTTGTTGATCTGGTTGCCTCCTTACTCTACAGAATGTCTCTATGAGACCAATCTTCTTACACGAAGTGCATTGTTTATTCTTCCAACAATCATTTTTGGAGTGATTAGTTTTCTGGCAGAAGGTACAAGGAGGGAATGATCTCTTTCCTTGAAAATAAGCTTTTGCTCGAAATACTCCTTCTGTAGAGTTCTTCATGTTCTTTGACATTCTTTCCTCGTATGCTTGTAAAGAACCCACCAATTCAGTAATTGACAATTGGTTTAGGTCCTCTGATTCTTCAATAGCAATAACTTTGGACTCAAATTTGTCCGTTAAACTGAGAAGAATTTTTTAAACTACCTTCTCATCGGTATATCTTCTCACCATTCAATTTCATTTGATTCACCACTTCAAGCATCCTTGAACAATAATCTTTTACTGTTTCACCATCTTTCATGCTCAACATTTCGAAATTTCTTCTTAGAGTTTGTAACTTTGCAGCTCTAACTCTTTCACTGCCTTGAAATTCTCCTTATTGTACTTCCCAAGCTTCTTTGGCTGTCTCAGCTCCTACAACCTCAGGAAAATTGCTTATGTCACTACTGCATGAAGAAAGGAAAGAGCTTTATAATTTTTTACGGACTCTTCTTTGAATTTCTTGAGTGCAGCTACTGTTGGGTTTTCTCCAAGAGAATTGGTCCAAATCCTTCTTCAATTGTCTCCTACAAATCTTGAGCTAAGAGAGAAGCCCCATTTTTACGGACCAAAAATCACAATTCTCACCATCAAAGGAAGGTTTTGTTGACAATGAAGTATTTGCTGATGCCATTTTTCACTCACACTCAATGTAATTTTTTTTCTAAGGTCCCGTGAGATCAAGAAAGCTCTGATACCAACTGAAAGTTTCACAGAAAGAACACTCGAGAGACTAGAATTTGGTCTACTTCTTTCATTTATTCAACTCTTATTTATAGCTTTACATGAACATCTCCATAGAGATTTTCTTCTTAAAATAAGAACACAAATTTGACTTAATTCAAAACTTAATCAGAATTTGAAACATTCAAAAATAAACATAACATTTAAAATCTGGATTTTTTCTTGCTTAATTTATTCTTCTTTTTGACTTCTTCAAACTTGTTGATTTGTTGACTAAGTGAGCTAAAGAAGCATCTTCCAACATCAATGTTACAATTCAATGCTTGATTGGCATTTTCAGTTCTTCCACCCTTTCAGATTTTTTCTGTGCGTTCGCTACATACCATGGTTTTCGATCAAACATCTTCCCATTAAGAGCCTGAACCGATCGAATTGCGTCAGTACCACACTCAAAATTTACAAATCCAAAACACTTGGACTTCCCCTGATCATCTCTCATAACAATCGCACTGCTAACAGCTCCATATTCACCAAAAATTTTCATTAGTTCTTCTTCATCTGTTGAACCTGATAGATTCTTTACGTATACATTCTTGAATCCTGTCCTCCCTGGGGCAGTTTCTCTTGCTTGCTCATTAAGGTAGTGTCCAACATACACTTGTTTGTCGTTTAATGTCGTGCCATTCATGGAATCAATTGCATTTACGGCTGCATGCCTGTCTTGAAATTGTACAAAGCCGTAACCTTTGGACTTTCCCAGAGAATCAGTAGCAATCTTGCAGGATATGATTGTTCCGAAATTTGAGAATGTGTTGAGTAAAGATTTAACTTCCATTGACTTGTCCAAATTCTAACAAGCCAAAAAGATGAAAACCCACAAATCAGGTTGAAGTGCAGAGGAAGTGGACACAACATGTTCTGAAAATGTTGAAGCGAATTGATACCTTGACAAAAATATTTGCAGAACCTCTCTCTCTGTTGTTATAAGCATAGGTGATCCGAATTGGCTTCCCATTTAGATGACTGAATTTCAGCGTTTCCATTGCCTTTTGCGCTAATATCCATCAAGAAAATGATGTAAGTGGACATTGAAATATCAAAAGGGTCGTTGCCAGGCACAAATCCATGTTAGAGAGTCAATCACTTGATTCTGAGAAGATGGTAAGAATCAATCAACTCTTGATTGATTCATTAATGGTCCACAAGGGATTCGCGACTACATATAAATAATCTCTGTGATTATACTTATGACCGGTTCGATTTTGAACCTCTAGGCACAGAACATGAACTAGTGGTTTTAAATCAAAAAAATAGTTTAAAATCATCAAATCTTTCAACACAAACAAATTAGACAGCATAAATTTCTCTCACAATTAATATAGCTGCATTATGAGAAAAATTAAGAACTAACCATCGTCGATGCAGATAAAATTGACATAGCCGTAACCAAGGGACTGTCCGGTGACCGGGTCCTTGCAGACTCGAACGAAGATGACCATAGCCACCTCCACAAAATGCTCATAGAGAAGAACCTCGGTGACGCTGTTGTCAAGATTTCCAACACGTAAGGAAGTGGACAGTGGACTGGCTGGTTGACGCCGCCACATCCTTTGGGTCGGAGGACGGAGCAGCTTGTGGTCCGACGTGGAAGTCAGACATCATCATTCAAGAATATAATTTTCAATAGAAACTGCTATTGGATCGTGGTGGTTGATGAAGGGTATGGGAGAGACATGGGAATGGCTGTGTTAGTCTGCCTTTACAAGCTACTCATGGTCGTTACGTTGACAATGGCCAAGACCAATTCAACCGACTGGTGTATGGTAGCGCCAATATTATATATTTCTTGATGCTTCAATTTAGGGGTCCATGGTTGGAGAAGCTGCAGTGCAATTCCTTTTTTTTCTTACAAAAAAATGACAGTGCAAATTCAATTAAAAGAAAAGTTTTTTCTATTACACATTTTCTTTCTTCTTCATTATCATAGCATATTAATTTCATATGAATAGTCCATATTTGTAATAAAAACTTTTGTATAAAAATTGATGGCTTAGCATTTTCTAGAACAATTAAAAAAATAAATTTATAAAATTTATGTTAGAGGTATTATTTATATATTTTAATTTAATAACTAAAAATTTATTAATATATTAAAAAATTTAATTTAAATAATTAATTTTAAATGTTTAAATTAAATTTAAAATATATAAAAATATCTCAATTATTAAAAAGTACGAAGAAGAGAGAGCCCATTTTGGAGGGTGGCGATGCGGTTTTAACAGTGAAGGAAAAAGAAAGGAAAAGAAGGCGGTGTTACGGATGAGTTAAACGGAACGGATCATTTTTGGCGTTAACAGTGTGAAGGCAACAAAAAGCAAAGAGAGGGAGTGAAACAATCAGACGCAGTCACTCACATTCGTCACTTCTCTGCACTTTTTATCCCCATCCTTTCTTTCTTTCGCTCTTCCTCCTTCTTCTACTGCCCCTAAAACATGGCCTCCACTCTCCCCCACCTTAACTCTCTCCCCCTCACGCTCCTCCGCTTCTCCACCACCTCTGCAACTGCCCCCTCCTTCGCTCCCCATCTCCCCTTCCTCCTCCTCTCCAACCCCGCCCGCGGTACCACCAGCCTTGTCTCTCTGCCTACCATTTCCTCGCCACGTAGATCCTCCGGTGTTTCCGCTAGCGGCATCTTGATGACCAATTCTGTTCCGGTACGTTACCTATTACGAAATTGATTGATTAATTGATTTTTTTTCGTGTTCAAATTCAATGCTTATCAAGTTTTTTCAAACATTGAGAGCATTAAATTAGTTCAGACAGATTTGATTGTGATTGTCTGATTTGTATTTTTATTTATGGGAATGCCTATTAATTGATCATCGAAAACAGATGCATTCTTGATCTACTGATTGATTCATTTGTTAAATTGAGGAGGATTCTGATTTGAAAGTGTAAAATTTGTTGAAACAAAAACTAGCGCGGTGTTCTGTTCATTAGCTAATTAGGTTTGACATGGTTCTCCGACCGAACAAAGTTTAAGGCAGTTGCATTTCTTGTTTTTAGTTTGCATTGGAATTTAGGTGTAACTCACTAGTAAAAAATAAAATTTGAAGTTATTGAATGCTTGGTTGAGAAGTTCTCTTCTTTGTTGCTGTTTGTGCTTTTAAATTTCTTTTTGAACCGTGTTTGTGCTTTTAAATTTGGAGTGTGCATTTCCCACCATGTGATTGTTTTATTGTATATGGTGATGCAGCCAAAAAGTGGAGTATATACAGTTGGCGACTTTATGACTAAGAAAGAGGATTTGCAAGTCGTAAAGCCAAGCACCACTGTGGGTGAAGGTATTTAACAGAGTGACACTTTCTTTTGGAGTTTAACATAATGTCCTACCAATTGATGGTTCATTCTTTATGTCAACAGCGCTGGAAACCCTTGTGGAGTATAGAATCACTGGTTTTCCTGTGATTGATGATGACTGGAAATTGGTTTGTTTTCCCTTTTCTCCTTTTCATGAATTAGTCATCAATGTCGTCTACTTTGCAGTGATGCTGATGGATCATGCTTTGCTTTTAAGATCTAGAAAAATAAAGCTCATGCTAAATGATATTATATGTGTGTATGTTTTTGTATACCTATCCAAATGAAATATAGCATCTCTTTTCTTTTTCTTTTGGCGTTTGGGTTACTGCTATCATATATAAATGTGAGTCGTAGAATTAGTACTGCAATAATTGGCCCATACAACCCCATATCTGAATTCTATTATTATTCTTTGTGTTCTAGATTAAAATTTAGTAAAGCATTTCTTTGTTCAATTTTTTCTTTTCTATCACTTTCTTCCTACCAATGAGTAGAAAAGGTTTTTTTGAACTTGAAAAGTAGTCAACCTTTAAAACTCTAAACTTAGGAATAAGCCATAAGGTGTCTTACCTGCTTTGTAAGTATACTTTAAAAGTACTTAGATTAGTGTAATTAATGTGCTGGATCATCAACATAAATGTGCTAATCAGGGGCCTTTTTTTGAGCTGCCTTTCTGAGCTCTAACTTCTATTCAAGCTCAAAATATTTTCCTCATGCACATGAACTGAAATTGTGTAATTAAATTATGGGAATGACTTGAATGTTTTTTTCTACCATTTTAGGTTGGTCTGGTGTCAGATTATGACTTGTTAGCATTGGATTCTATATCAGGTAATTCAAAATTATTAAGCAGTTCTTGTCATTGCTATTCACATTGTTTCGAAAAGCTGATTCATTTTTTTTTATTGAATTTTGATTGATTGCATTGCTCAAGTTTCTCACTGGCTGGGATTCCATGTAATGAGGGATATACATTGAACAATGTTGATGCTGTTGCTTCCATGTTATACTTTCTTATGATTGGGAAAAATAAAAAAGGAAGAGAAAGAATTAGATCCTCTAGTCCTTTGCCTCTGGATGATACTTCTTTTTTTTTTTTGTGTGCAAGAATATTTGTATGTGTGCCTCTCTCAAGTAAATATTTCTTCTACTGATTAATTACTCTAGTTCCGTCTTTTTTGTGAGAACTTTTTTTGTAGTTTTTGATCTTCAAAAAATGAATATGTAATTTGTGATGTTGAAATGTTCATTGTTTCTTCCAGGTAGTGGAAGAGCAGGTAACAGCATGTTTCCTGAGGTTGACAGCACTTGGAAAGTAAGTGAGAATAGTCTCTTTCAAAATTAAGATTTACATGATGCACACATGCCACATGCATAAACATGTAAATAGTCATTTTTGTGGTAGTTAATGTCTGTTGACATGTGTTACACAAGTACTGAAGTGTATTGTGTCATTACTTGTTGAAGGTTGCGGATTGCCTAAAGACGTGTTTTTTCGTTATTAATTGTTTATTGACATTTTTATGTTTAAGTGAAAATTCTACCTGTTACGGATAAAAGCTGGCATACATCAGGCCTATATGATTGGTTTTTGAGTTTTCGTTGACACAAATGCTGGCTCCTATTTTGCTTTTTTGATGCAAAATCTCACCCTGGGAATATAGTCAATGTGCCAAGATGGCCCCAACAGAATATGATTAGGCTTAAATGCATTTATCTCTGTTGTTTAATTCCTTGGCATACATGTCTGTGTTTACCAGGCTGACTTGTGTTGCTTTTGGTCTTTCTATCATATTAATCCTTGTTGTTTCAATAGATTTTATTTTTTAATCTTGGAATGGTGTTCTTGTATTTTGTTCTTCCCCATGAGTTAAATATTTGTTTTTTTTTTTAAATAAAGCGTGTGTCATAACCAAATGCATTCTGTTTGTACTTTCTAAGAGAAAACAATTTGATGAAGCATCTTGTTTCAAGTGTATGGTAAAATAAAATTAGATGACAATTTATATGAAAAGATAGTGTCTGTTGTTAGGCATGTGTAGATTCTAAATGGTTGAACAGAATATTTTGTTGATCCAACAATGTGCTTGTCTGAACCCAAACAGCAATTTTAATTGCAGACTTTCAATGAGGTACAAAAGTTGCTCAGCAAAACCAACGGAAAGGTTGTTGGTGATTTGATGACACCAGCACCTGTTGTTGTTCGTGAAACAACTAATCTTGAGGATGCTGCCAGGTAAAGTCTTTGTTTCTTTTTGGCATTCATGGATATTTTCCTTCCACTGTTGCATGCAATTCCCTGTGTCTTTACATTTTTATTTATCAGCAAATTGCCATCCCAACTAACTCATTACTGGGTTT
>CAODLS011302881.1:0-12868 GCA_948243855.1 Flueggea neowawraea | reverse complement strand
GTACAAAAATATTCAAAGGTGTTCAAAGGTGTATTAAGATATTCAAAGGTGTACGAAAGTGTTCAAAGATATACAAAAATATTCAAAGGTTTGATTGTATTTGGGATTTAATTTTATGTTTGTTGTAATGTGTTTTTTGTAGTTATAATGTTTGATTATATTTGGGATTTAATTTTATGTTGTTGTAATGTGTTTTTTGTATTTATGATGTTTAATTGTATTTGGGATTTAATTTTATATTATTGTATGGTGTTTGCATGTTTAAGATATGATAAATAAAATATTTTTGGTATTTAAATTGAATTCTATTGAAAAAAATCTCTGAGAACCGAATCGGAACCTATCCAACTGAACCGAACCGGAATCTCCGAATCGAACCGAACCAAAAATTCAGAGATTTCGGTTAGGAGATTTCAGAGATTCAGTTCGGGTCCGGTTCTGGAGAAAACCAAATCTCCGAAAATCGGTTCGGTTCTGGAGATCTCCAAATCTTCGAACCAAACCGACCCATTCTCAACCCTAGTCTCCACTACGAGCTCATATGGACGAGTCTCCTCCTTACATGACACACAAATTGAATAAGTAATAAAAAAAGGGTTCTCTGCCCTAGACATGCCCATAAGGCATATTGTAACGCTGCTAGGATCCCGTATTAGGATCTTAGTCGCTGATATAGGGACGCGTTACTGCGTCCCCGTGTCGTAAGAGAACGGGCTACATGTGTCAGACGCGGGGCCAGTGGGCCTGCGCCTGACACATTAATTTTTTTTAAATCAAAATTTGACCGTTGGATCGTTTTGATCCAATGGTCAGATCTACTCCAACGGTAATATTACCGTCGGAGTACCGTTAGGGGCTGAAAAATTACCATTTAGTCCCTAACGGCTAATTTTACTTATTTTCCTATAAATATCTCCCTAAACACATTTTTTTCTCTCATTTCTACACTTCAAACACTCATTTCTCTTCCCCAAACTCTCTCAACTCTAAAAATTTCTCTCCATACTCTCAAATTACTCCCACTCCAATTTTTTCCCCCAAAATTATGGATTCCAACAATGAAAATATTCAATCATCTTCTCAAAACAACCCATCAAATTTTGCTAACTACTGATATTATCAAAATAATCCATCAAATTTTCCCTCTTTCACAAACTATCAATTCAATCCCACCGCTTCATTTTCCTCATTTCCATATCAACTCGCACTTTCTAATTTTGGTAATTTCTAAAATTTTACGTATAATCCTTTTTCACAAAATAATCTTTTTTCACAAAATAATCCTTACATCCCCGTGTTGGATAGGTGCTCGACGACGGGTTCCCAAAGGGATTCTCCTACTCCTGAAATGAACCTCCGAGCCCACTATTGGTCTAAGCAATCTAGGCCCCGACATTAGTGCCAAGTACAAAAAGTGGATCCCTCCACACGACGTCAAGTTGGCTAAGTGTTGGATCGCTATTTCCGAAGACCCCATAATGTTCAACGATCAAAACACCAACTCTTTTTAGAAGCGGGTGGTTAAACGCTTCAACCACGGGTTGGAGGCAAGCGAGCAACGTTATGGGAAGGCCGTTAAAAATAGGTGGCACACACTCAACAAAATTGTCACCTTATTTAACAGCATCTACAACAACGTTACTTCGACTTATCATAGCGGTTGGAGCGAAGACATGATTATGGAACGCGTTGTCTACTTGCTTGAGGCGAAAACCCATTTCCTCCACGATGATGTTTGGAAAATTTTACGTGATCATCCGAAATGGAGGGAAGCATTGCCCATGGACCCCCATGCTGGTCCAAAAAGAACCAAGGTGAATGCCCAAGGCGCCTACACTAGCTCCGGCTCCTTCGATCTCAACGCCTCCAATCCTAGCATCGAAGGAGAGCCAATCCAAAAGACTCGCCCAATGGGCCGAGATAAGGCCAAAGGGGAAGAGCCAAGAACCAAGCAAAAGGCGAAACGCAACGTGCATGGGAAAGGAAAGCCGACATCAAGCGACGTCTCCGAAATTGCGTCCATTTTGGACGACATGTTGTTCGAGAAAGAATTAAATCGCAAAACTTTTGAAACAACGGAAGCTAATAGAAAGAAAGAAAAAGAACAACAACTCGAGATCGAACGAGAAAAAATGGAGTATCTCAAAGAACAACGGCTCGAGATCGACATAGCGATGCTCGACAAAGATACGTCGAACATGACTCCCGCAGCACGACATTTGCATAAATATGCTTGTAAAAAAATTTGTGAAAAATATGGAATGTAGTATTTTTAATTTAATGTAATATTTAATATTTTATTTGTAAAATTTTAATTTTAATGTAATTTTTTTATTTTAATTTAATTTATAAATTTTATGAATTATTTTTATTTTAACGAATTATTTTTATTTGAATAAAATATTTTTATTTTAATAAATTTGGGGTAGAAAGTATTAAATGAAGAAGTAGATAAAAGTTAAGAGATTAAAATAAAATTGTGTTTAGTGGAAAACTGAGTAGGCGTCCCACGGGACTCTTAAAGTAACCCCTGAGTTACGGATGAAAAAACTGAGGGTTAAGAACTGGGGATTTTAATAAAATAATAATAAAAACGCTGAGCAGACGTCCCGCGATACGACTTCAGGGACCGTAAATTACGAGTAGTCTAAGAGGTATCACACAGATTTCTACTGTTTCTCAAAGTGAAATTCTTTTCCTAGCAAAATACTACCACTTCAAATAATTAATTATTTAAAAATAAGAATTTTTCGAAACTTATATTTATTTTCTTGTAATTGAATATGAGCCTGAAATTCACTGTTTAGAAGTTCCAGGATAATTAAATAAGAATTTTTTAAAAATAAAAAACAATTGTTATTTGTAATACAAATACAATGAATATATATATATATATATATATATATAGGGGCATTTGAGTCCTTATCCCATTTTTTTATTGACTTCTTTAGGATGTATATAGTGTTGGAATACTTCAAATTTGGAACTCTACCATTTTAGATATAAGTGCTCACAACTAGAGTAAACCCATTTTAATTGAGTGCTTATTATTGTGTATACGCATTTCACCTATCGTAAATAATCCTTTATAACACATAAATATATGACTAGATTGGTCTATATAACACACAAATTATAGAAAGAACACTGCTACATGGCACTATTGACAATAAAAAAAATGTCGTCACTTTCCTTTTTTTTAGAAAATTTACCTGTAATACAACACATTTTCTAAAGACAATCATTTGCAGAAGTCCTAGTTTCTATTTTTATTATGATAATTATCGCCATGGTGTAGTACATCTTCATCACATTTTATTATTCTTTGATGTGAACCGCGAGAACAATATTTTAAAATCCAACAATAATATATGATTTTGATTTGAAGAAAGCTTAAATGAGATTCAGAGATGACAATCATGATCCAAACACAAAGATATAACGATCTTTGACCCAATGATAGTATGAAAATCACGAATCAAAAGATACAAAAATCTCTGATTGTTTGTTATAAAGAACTCAAACGGAAGTTATAGAACATGGGCGATTGATTAACACAATAGTTTGTGACCATAAATTCTCTGAAAAAATCAATGAGAGAAATATCTCACGATACTAGCTATATTGAATAAAAAACATTTAACCTTTACAATGAATGAAAATAATGTTTATATATGTTTCTCAACAAAATCCAACCCTAAGCAAATTAAGAAATCCCAAAATTAATGACAAAAATCTTGTTCTATGCGTTAGACATGAGACACAACTCCTCCTAAGAGACGAACTCAAACTCAATCAAAAGAGCAAGCCGTGTAAATTACTTTTGGATCATTTGGGCACATACGGCTATGTCTCAAGCTGTGTAACTAAACTTTGGCTAAAAATCACGCAAATACAACTTCTGTAATTGAGCGCGACTTCATCAGGAGTAGGCAGATGGGTTACAAGGTCTGAGAGATTCAATTACACGACCGTGTTGTTGTCCGTATAATTTCAAGTTGCGCAAAAATCATGAACACGAACTGAAGGTTAGACAATAACCAAAATCAATGTTGGATTCAGGTACACGGTCAGAAGGCCATGTAATGGTCTAGCACACCTAAAGCTTGTTGATATCCTTCCGATTCCGCATTAACTTGAGCAAACACCAAATTAACTTAACATAAAAATTCTCCAGGATCCAAATGCATTCTAAGAATGTTCTCTAGAAGTAAATCTTGAATGAATGAACTCAGCGTCCTTTTGAACTACTTTCCGTGAGCTCTTGTAATCAGTGTATTGAGAACACGTAATGGATCCTTAGAGCAACCGTATTGCACAGTTTATGTGCAGGTTAATGGGCTACATCACCCATTTTCAGTTGCCATTTCAGTAGAACGCTTCATTCTGATGAAACACATCATATGATAGAGTTTTAGAAATGCATTAACCTCTCGGAGAAATTAAAGAGTAAAGATACCCTTAGTTCAATTCCAATCACTTTTTTCATTTTTGATATCTCAAATTATAAACATTTTTCTTTTTTCTTTCCATTAATTAAATCAAAAAATTATAATATTATCTATATAATTTATTCTTAGCGAAAAAATTGTAATTAATGTTTCAACTAGTACAAATCAAAGATAAAAGATAAATTTAGAAAAAAATTATAAAATTAAATACACTTAACTAATAAAACTAATATTCTTTAATTTCTTGATAAACCAGCACAGGAGTAATCATATTACTGTCAAAACCAGCACAGAAATGGAACGTTCAAAGTCCTTGGAGTTTGAAAACTGATGTCTAATGATTTTTTTTACTGTGGATATTTAATGTTTTGGCCATTTGGGGAAGGGAGAGCAAGGCAGAAGTATTGGGAGCACTGAGCACATAGAAACAGAAAGTGGACAATATGAAATTAATGTGGCAGAACACTTCAGAAATCCCGCGACGACGGAATGACTGAATCAAAGAGAGTAAAAAACCGTGTGCCAAAAGGAGGAAACCCATTTGCCAACTCAAATTTCAATGGGGCACCCGTCACCATTGTTGTGAATTTCCAGGGATTTATCAGTAATCAATATGGCAGCTAAATGCATGAAACGGTGACCCTCTTTTCTCTCTATGTATGAATTCGCATGTTTGGGTGTGACAATAAATTGATGTACGACGAGTCATTAAATTTTAATTTTTTTAAATTAAAAAAATTTACACTGTTTTTTATCTAACTTATTAATTAAATGATTGTAGTAAGTAAATGAACTAAATTTAAGTTGATGAGCCTTTGTTTTTTTGGACAATTTGTAAAACACAATGTTAAGGGGAATTCTATTGAAAATAAAAAACTGAGTACAAGAGATTAAGAGAAAGCATGTAGACAAACAAATCATGTAGACAAACAAAAGCAAGTTACTGAGGAAGAACAAAACAGAGAACAAAGACAAAAACGGGGGTTTGTCAACCCATAGGACAGTAATGTTGTGTTGAGGACAAGAGCCTTTTTTTCAATGTTCATCTGCTGCTTTTATAGTATTTTCATCAAGATTTTCTACTAGTTGATCCATTTTGGCATTTCAACAATCATGGAGTCAATTCCATAATTTGCTGCAAATTTCCAAGTGGACAGCCCCCCTTGAACTCTTCTGACACTTTCTTTTTTGCAGAATTTCCTTTACTGCAACATTTGACTTTCCATTTCTTCAGATCATTTGCTAGTGGTCAACTCCTTACATATTGTTTTTTTAGAGATCAAACTCTTTTAGCACTTTCTTTTTGCTGAAGATTTGTGTCCTTTCTTGGGGTTGATTTCCTTTTTTGCCACACCCTCTACGGAATTGTAAAATTATGGCGTAAACACATATTATATTAGATTTTTATATTAATTTTTATCTACATCAATACATAAATCCAAATGGATAATTATGCAAATGTTACTATTAATTTTTGGCAGATCAGCGTTGTTGTGTTGGACACTCTTGCTCTTTTGGATAGATTGCCTTTTGTAGAACTTGATTGTATTCCTAGACAGGCTACGTTGCTCATTTTGTGACTAAGCAGATATTGGTCCCTATAATAAATCCATGCTCTCAGGTTTCATGGCAACCAAGACCCAAACATCGTGTTATGTCATCTGCATGCAAAATGCTTTACTTATCTAAAGTAATACAAACTTCAAAAACAAACTCAATTGATCAAAAAAAAAAAACTACTCAAATGATAAAAAAAGAAAACTCCTCAAACTATTGCGAAAATGCACACTGACTACATAACATCGTAGATTAAAAAAATATGATGCGGTTGGCCCTAAACTAGGATGTTTGTTTATCGAAGCCAATTTGAGCCATCAACGCCATTGAAGCATGTGATAAAAAAGGTATAAATCAGCTTCTACGCGTGATGGTAAACTCATAAAAATAACAAAACACACATAAAAGCAAAATTTTGTTATGAATAATTACATAAAACTAAATTTTGTAGGATAGATTTATTAATTAAGAAAGATGGATGAAACAAAGATTTTTTTATTAATTTCCTGTCTCTTCGGGAATTAAATAGTGCTAGATGTATACATATGTAGAATTAGGGTCTTTGTTTAAACAAAATTGATATTTAGGGTGTTTGATTTTTAATTTATAATTTTACAAAATAGTGCTATATACATGAACATGTTAAAGATTTTGTTTTGATAAGTAGGTTAAAGATTATATAGTTCACATAATAACGACCCATTCCCCAATTTTACGATGAGCAAGAAGTAAAGGAAATCAAAAAACCTCCCCTGGTGAAGGATATGGCCTGTAAAGGTTTTGTAGGTTTTTTTTGTTCTAGTTTCTATGGATTTTTGAAAGGTAAAATTAATGGTTTGATAAATTAAGTGTTAATTACAAATATTAAGTATATAGATATTGTCTGGCACAATTCTTTTCTCTTATGAATAGGCTTACAAATTTTTGAAGCTGATTTTGAAAAGAATTTAAAAAATAACTCATTTTAACTCTATTAACATCGTGGAACTTTAATCCACAACAATGTTATGTAAATCGGACCGGACCAACTGATTCGACCGGTCGACCAAACCGAAATTGGTCCAATTCAAGTTTAAGGACCGAAGGTGTAAAAAATTGGTCGGTGCAAGCTTTGGTAGAATCAAACTACTAGAAGTGTTGTTGCAGGTGCTGAGACTTCTCGGCCTGCTTAGGATGCTTGAATGAATCAATATTCAGACACATCTCAAGATAAAATTAAGATGATTGAAAGAGGCTTAGTGAATTTTACAGTGAATACAAGTCTCTAGCTTTCGTGGAATAGTTATATAGGGAAGAGTCTTTCATCAAATCAAGCTTTAAGACGTTTTACTTATCGCTTGTTGCATTTATAGGCAGAACTAGTGTCTTGAGTCTTGCGTTTCAAGATGGCCCTACAAAGGTGAGGTGTGGGTAAATGATATGTTTTGCATTCACTTTTCTAGTTTTTGGAATGCCTCCATTAGTGTGGTGCATTTGGGTAAGGATGAGATTTTACGGGTTGAGTCGAGACCATGTGTACACCATTTATAAGTTTGTTGTATTTAACAATCTGATTTTATTAATTTTTAAGTGAACAACAAGTGTACATATGTTGTCCACCATGTGTCAACCATCTGTCCACCATTTAAAGGATGATTTTTGCTATAACTTCACTAATATTCAACATTATGGAATTTTTAGGGACTTGAAGCAAATTTAACAACAAAATTGTAATTTATCAAAATATTAGCGACAAAAATCATAATATTACAAGTTGTTGCAGCTAGGGTTATGAAACCCTAGCTATTGCTGTCGTCGTCGCTTCCAGAAAGAACAAGTAGATTTCTGCCGCCACCAAGAGAATGTGTCACTGTCTGCCACTACCAGAGAATACATAAGATCTTCATTCTGTTGTTCTCTTCATGATTTATGGAATCAAACGCGGCGAAGCTAGTGGAGATTGAGGTGACAAAGGTGGCGGAGATTGAGGCAACAAAGGGGGGAAGAGATGAAGAAGCAGAGCGGAGGAAAAGGACGAGAATAGAGAGAGAGGTAGAAAGAGAAGATAGAGAGTATTGAGAGAGAGAGAGAGAGAGGACGGAAATAAAATAAGAGTGACCCAAATTTGGACAATAAAAATGGCAAGTGATTTCGGTGGAAATAAAAGTTTTAACAGCATTGAGATAGGTACATATTTTCAAACGCAAGAAAATAAAACCTAAACGAGTTCCACACAATCACAAGAAGTGCAACAATCATAAGAAGGAGGTGGCAAGTTTTCAAACTCCGACATTTTTAAGATTCAGAAGGTGGTAAGTTATGTATCTTGCAACTATTGTTATCAAATTTACAAATTCAAACATTGAAGTGGCTATGGAACTTTCATCCAACATTTGCAAGCAAAACATCCACTCAATGTTGGATTAAGTAGAGATCAAACTCAAATAACTGGATTTGTTTCTTATTCAAACTCTCCTCAATTATTTCATTATAATGAATCTAATTGTAAACCTGAATTAGTTGAAATGTTTGCTATTAATATCCAAAGCAATTTAGTGGTGTTTATAAACCATTTCATTTTCATATTCAAAATGGCATCATAAATTTATAATAATTCACCCATTTCATTTTCATATCCAAAATGCAATCATGAATAGCTTCAATCTTGAGTCTATCCATTAATGCACCGGTGACATTCATTGTTTCATTATAATGAAATAATTGAGCTAATCTAAATCTACAATTAGCTTCATTATAATGAAATAATTGAAATAAATCTAAAAATGTCTGAATTTGAAAATTTTTCAGCTGCTTGTGATTGTTGCACTTGTTGTGATGGTGTGGAATTTGTTTGAGTTTTACTTTATTGCATTTGAAAATATGTATTTATCTCAATGTTGTCAAAACTTCTATTTTCACTAAAATTACTTGCCATTTTTATTGTCCAAATACAAAAATTACCAAAATAATTTTATTTAAAAAAAAGTATGACAATAGAAAAAATTAACAATATTAATAAAAATAATAATTGCAATATAAGGAAAACCTATTATAATAAAATATATATATATATATATATAAACAATAATATTTTTTTTGTTAATAATAAAATAAATAGAGAAATTAACTTCTGAGTCCCTCATGTTTGTCCTAACTAGTAGATCAGTCTTCGTTTTTTTTAAAATGTTACAGACACATTCTTGAAGTTTAAAACCGGTTGTACTTAAACCCTTCTGTTAGTAATTCGTTATTGACCTGTTAATAAATTATTGATGTATCACCTTATTCATTTTTAATGAAAATTTAAAGACAAAAATGACCCTCATTCAACCGATTCTATTTTATTAGACATGAACCCTAATTTTTTTTCTTGTACCTTTCTTCATATTCTTCAATCAAATTAGTACTGAAGTTTTCAAGAATGTGTTCAACTTTTCTCTCAAACATCCATTCAGTGCATTAAGAATTCGACCAAAAACATTTCAATATTTTAGAGCAAGTCATGAAAGATATTTATGAATCTAAAACTTTTATTCCATCAGAATTATCATCATCCTACAATACACATACAGAGAAGAAAGCCAATTCCAAATTTTGGATTTAATAATTAATCTCAATTTCTTTAACAAAGTTTGAATTAACAAGGTGGTTTTTCAAGAATTAACAATTACTGATGAATTCAATGAAATTAAATCACAAAAACATAATTACTTTCATCCTTCCATAGAAATTCAGACTGAATACAAAAAAATAACTTTTGCACTACCACCACCACTGTAACCCACAAAACCGTCCTCCTAATGTATACAAACTCCAAATTCCCAATTCTCAACCCATTTGCATCAACACCGGCACCCACAAAATCAACCACTAATTCGTGAACAGCCATGTCAAGAAACCAAAATAGAAAACTCAAATCAACAAAGTGGGTTCTTCTCTGTTCAGACCAGTTAATTTGACTAAAATTAATCAGACCTTTTTTTTAAAAAAAAAAAGAGTTTTGACAAATCTGGAATTGCCATCGCCATTGCTTTGTGTCGTCTCTCCTTTTAGCGCCTTCATTCATTAGAGATCACACCTCCGTCAGAGATCGCGTCGTCTTCGTCTCTTCTTTGTCTTCGTCGCTTTGTTCTTCTCCATCAGAGATCGCGGTGTCTTTCTCCGTCAAAATCCTCTTCGAATCGCCACCGCCTCAGAGCTTCTTCCTCAGTCGCAAACTCCAATCTTCACTCACTCGTAATCGCTCTTGCACCTGTCTCTCCCTCTCACGACGACAAGACTCCCCACACTTCAGGATCCGAACCTGGCTCATGACAAGGGCATTCGACCTCTCCGATTGGAATCCCCCGGGGCTCCACTTCCAGCGGCAAGAGTTCGAGAAATTAGGGTTAAGGTTTCAGAAGGGGAGCAGCCAAGAGAGAGGAGTTGGTTTCGGAATGGGAAGACGTGTGGGTTTGGGTTTAGAGAGAAAAGCAAAGAGAGGAGTTGGTTGAGAGAGAAAGAGAAAAATGTTTGGAACGACTGTAATTTTTGAAATTAAGGGAGGATAGTTTATAAAAGTTGTCTTTTCTGTTAACCTCGTCAATTAAAAATATGCGTAAAAAATTAATTTGTTATTTTTAAAAATATAAAAATTAAGTTACAAATTGTAATAAACCTGATGAACTTAGATATTAATTTTTCAAATAAAAATAGCAAAAAAATGAGAGATTTTGATATTGAATGAGAAATTTTGAAAGAAAATTAAGAGAAGACAAATTGTGTGAAAAAATTTGAGAGGTGGGAATGTGTATTTATAGAGAAAAAAATATTAAAATTAAAAAAGAAAAATGGCACAACAGTCACTCACAAAAGTGACCGTTGCGACTCTGTTGTGCCAACAACAGTCAGTTTGTGGATGCAAAAAAAAAAACTGGGCATGGATTTGAATTCCCGGTTAATCGTCTATTGAATAGGTAGATTGGTGGTGGTTCAACGATTTTTGAAAATGTTGAACCAGCACCGGACCAAAATTTCGTGGTTCTAAGGGTGCCGGTTTTGGTTCTAATTCGGCCGATTCTAATTTCGGTTTTTGCCGATCTAATTCTTATTCGAACTAACAGGCTGGTTCAAGAATGGTCATATCTACTTTTGCCTACATAATAAAATGTGAATAATATTCATAACTGTGCCAAATCAGAAAGGATAAAATGGACAGATTGCATATCAACCAAAGTCATCAAGCATTAACAAGACCGTCTCCAAATTCTGGGAAAATGGTTCCCAACCTGAGTATATAAATACCCTAATTTTTCAAAACCACATTTGCAAACTACACATCCCTTCCGAATATATTTCCTACAACATCAAAGGACGCAATGACTAACAACAAACCTGACCTACTACACAGTTAGCATTCCACCACGCCATTGTACCACTAAGACAGTCAGGGTCGTGCTCTCTTGTTGCTGCAAGACGGGCATTTGTACTGCTTGATATGCTCGGCCCTCGCCGGCGTGATCTTGACACATTTCCCATGGAACCACTTCTCGCAAACGTCGCAGCAAATCCTGAACTCATCAGCTGCGTAGTTTCTCCACATGAGCCACATAATGTCTCACCATGTTCCTCCTCATCTTCTTCGTCCAAGCCCTCGTCATTTCCATCTTTAGGCTGCATTGCCTTTGAATACTTACCTTGAGATTCGGATCCTCGCTGCAAAATCAATTACCAAAAGGATCAGAGACCAAGTTAATATTCCAAAATTTGGTAAATACCAACAATTAGATAGCATTTAGCTTCATATTTCCAGATTTAATATCGGAATATCTATAATTATTTAGCTCCCACACCATTATGCGATCAAACGCACATTTAATTTACTCACAGGACAATAACTAAAAGAGGAAAACCTTAGCTAAAATCTTCAAAGTTGATATGATTTTTTTAATTGGCACATACTAACAAAAACTACTTCCTCTTTTACCTGGAATAGTGGTAAAGTATCTCTACAATAACAGTAATTAACTAGTAACATTAAACCAGTAATTACTAATTTTGGATCCAATACATCAAAAGTTTATAAGTCACTTTTGAGTTCGGTTAAAAAAGTCACCTTGGAGTTTGATTTTGATTTATTGCTGCTGTGATTTGAAACTGACGTCTTTTCTTTTACTTGTTTCTTGGCATCAAATATTGTTGGAAGCTCATTTATCATGTTGAAAAGCCGTTTCCTGGATAATACAAACGAAGGTGTTACTCAAGTAAAATAGCTTGAATCACATAAATATGGTTTTAAGAAGCCAAAAAGATGATGAAACTTGAGCTATTGCCTCATAACTTCAGAGCAAAGCAATAAAATAACACCAATCTCAATTGTGGCTGAAAGATGTTTAAGGATTTACACTGTTTGTCAACATCAAACTGTGCATTGACTTCTACTCAATCCACTAGAATGTTATGCAATAAGATATACCATATCAAGTTATAATCATCTAGAAAAAATACAGTAACACCCAAAACGAAGAAGATGTGCCAAGTCTTTAACTCTCTCTTCCTTGTACTATTTTATATCAATTTCCAGACACCCAGCAATGTGACCAGATAAAGATGTTCTCAATTGTATTCTGGTTCAAGTCATTCATGTATTATATTTTCGTCATTACTCAAGTTTGGCTGCACAACATTTTCAAAGCCCAACACACTTAAAAGTTGAAGAAAATGTCTAATTTAACTAATTCTCAAGCTACTAGCACAGTCCATACTAAAAGCATGTTTGTCTGGGAATTGGAGAATGCAGACTGCCATTTAACTGACCATCTTATCCAGTGGCCCTAACAGAAAGCAAAGATTTCTTGCTTTCACTGCTAGTGTTATGAAAGAGCAAAAAAGAAGACCATTCT
>CAODLS011302798.1:0-10061 GCA_948243855.1 Flueggea neowawraea | reverse complement strand
GCGCACCCTACAACTGGTTGAACAGATCATTTATCCTCGGAAGTGGATATCGGTTCTTCACTGTTACCTTATTCAATTGTCGGTAGTCGATGCACATGCGAAGACTCCCATCCTTCTTCTTTACAAACAAGACCGGCGCACCCCAAGGTGTAACGCTCAGTCAAACAAACCCCTTGTCTAATAACTCTCTCAGATGAGTCTCCAACTCCTTCAACTTAGCTAGCACCATCCGATACGGTGGAATCGATATTGGACCGGTACCAGGTTGTACCTCTATGGAAAACTTAATCTCCTAATCAGGCGAAAGTCTTGGTAACTCATCGGGAAATACATCAGAGAAGTCTCATACCACATGTATGTCTCCAACTCTCAACTCCGATCCCTCAGACTCAGTCAGAATGAAAGCCAAATATGCCTCACATCCTCGATGAATCATCCTTTGGCTCTGACTACTGACACGTATCCCCTTACAACACTGTCCCGCTCACCCTGATAACAGAACTCAGTCTGACCAGGCAGTCAAAAACATACTCTCTTAGAAAAACAATCCAGGGTCGCATGCCAGTCGGAAAGCCAATCCATGCCTAATATGACGTCAAACTCTCCCACGTCTAGCAAAATGAGATCAGCCTTCAACACATGCTCATCTATGGCAATCACACAACCTTGGACCCCAGATTCGGTCAACATCTTGCTACCCAGAGGTGATGAAACCTCTAATAGCCTATCCAACTAATGCAACACTAACCTGACCCGCTCAATAAACGGTGGAGTGATAAATGAATACGATGCTCAAGTATCAAAAAAGACATATGCAGGAGTACCAGATATAGAAAGCGTACTAGTAACTGCGGCATTGGAGGTATGAGCCTCCTGACATGTGAGATGGTATACCCGAGCGTGCCCACCTGAAGCACTGCTCTGGGATGCCCGACCTCTACCACTGCCCTGACCATCCTGACTCTGGCTCCCGGAGCCCCTACCAGCTCCTTTGCCTGCACTGACACTATGTCCCTGAGTCTCCTGCAATGGATTGTCCTGCTCGAGCATCGGTACCCCATTTCACCGGACACTCTACTACCTTGTGACCTGGCTGTCTGCAAGGGAAACAGTTGACGGTCGCTCTGTGACATACTCTCGCGTGCTTCTTCTTACATATCACACAGGACGGGATCGTACTCCCAAAGCTCTGTCCCTCACTTTGCCCAGCTGGCTGTACCACGTTGTGGCGCTGAATGCTCTGCCCTCTAGATGAATGTCAGCGTCCCTGCTCTGAATGAGATCTCTGATTGCGACCCTGCTGGCCTCCCGATACACCATCTGTCCTGGCCCTCTTGGGCTCTCTCGGATGTCTCTTATCCATATACTTCATCCCTCTGGCAGACTTAGCCATCTACCTAACAGTGGTTAATCCCAAAGTCGCCACTACTCTGCTGATCGTGGGTCGCAACCCATCCAGGAATTTCCTACCCAACGCCTCCTCTCCCTGACTCTGGGGAGGCACATACCTACTCAAGTCCTTGAACTTGTCCTCATATTCTATCACCGACATACTCGGCCCTTGACAAAAATCAGTGAACTCATTAGCCTTCTTGTCCTGAATACTCCGAGGAAGGGCAGAAGCAACGAGTTTCTCCTTAAATCTGGCCCAGCTAAAAACCCTTTCGAGCCTCAAGGCTCCTCCACCATCTAGCAGCTCGGCCACTCAGAAGAAATGCACCGAGTTTGACCCTACTGTCATCATCAGTAATGTCGCGAGCCTCTAAATGATGCTCCACCTCCAGAAAGAAATCATAAGGATCCTTCCCCATCACACCAGCGAATCTAGGAGGTTGTAGCTTCATGAACCTATCCAGGATATCATCCTCCTTAGTCCGTGGTGCAACCACAAGAGCATCCACTGCGGCCTCCTCTGGCTGAGGCGGCTGAACTGGTGGCACTACTGAAGGAACTACAGCTTCCCCAACTGGCATAACTGGCTGATCAACTGCCGGTTGACCCGGCTGAGCTCTCTCTATCCACTCGAGAACTTTAGTCATGAACTCAAACATCTATATCTGAGCTATAATAAGCTGCTGAAGCTGGAGCTACTGCAAAGGTGCTGGCGTTGCGGCCTCTAGCGCACTATGTGAATCATGCAGATTCACAGTAGAATGAGCAATAGGCTTAACAGGCACTCGTCTAGGTCTACCTCGACCTCTACCTCTACCACATGCCATATCTACAGATACAAACAGAAAGAACATATATGCAAATGTCAGCATGCTACATGATTGCCACAGTGCCAGACAGATATCAGAAGGGTATACAAAAGCAATTGAACTGACTCGATCAAAGATACATATGCTCCACACCGATCCCAACTATACAAATTATACAAAACCTAGGCTCTGATACGACCTTTGGTATCAGAGTACATAACTACTTAGACTTATGAAACCTAGGCTCTGATACCACCTTTGTCATGACCCATAGTCGGGCTCGTGACCTGTGTACGAGGCAGACTGTCTGTGGGAGCCCGATCCATCCCGCAAAAGCCTCTGTGATCAGATATACAACCGACTTATCCAAATATTTATTTAACGTATTTATAAATGAAATAAAATCATATATTCATATATATACCAATAAATATATATATAAATATACCGTATATCAAAATATCAGTGAAAATATAAAATAACCAGAGTAAACCCCAAAATACAAAGTGAAGCCCAATATTCCAATAGTAACCCAAAGTGGAGCTCTATGAGATAGTAAAGTAGAGTCCCGAATGAGGGCACTCACAATAGCCAAAAGCATCTCACTAGATCGAGGTACGGGCCAGATGCTGTGCATCCAAAAGATGTCACCTGCGAAAAAAGATATAATATGGACAACAGAAGAAAAAAGGGTAAGATTCCCTTGTGAGGAAACAATACGTCAGACCATCTCATACGTGCCTAACAAAGACTGGTTTGAAAACCACCTTTCAAAATATCGCACATGTATATATATACCATATAGTATACACACTATATACATAGTATATTTTTCAAAATTCGTTTTACCAAAACGTTCGCATCCAGAACATTCACATGCATTCAGGCAATATATACATATACTTGTGCATTAATAATATGGGACCATGAAATATTTTCATATCCATATAGCAGTGTGGACTCCGCCACCTGACTGCTCAATAAACGCGTATATCTTGCCTAGATACACGGTCACCCCAATCCTTGGTGACTAGGGCCATAACAAAGCATTGGTATACCAAAGGCTACTTCGACCCCGTAGCATAGGTGTCCTCATGTCAAAGTGTTATTTACATAGTATTCTACATACAATCATGCAATATCTTTTCCTTTATTCTATCATTTACAAAATGCTCTTGTGTATATATACCCATATATACTTTCGATTTTCCATATCAAAACGTTGGTTAATAATAATCACATATCCAGATTATTAATTAACCCAATACTTATTAGTCAAATTTATGTCATAGTTAGACATATCAAAAATAGCATACTTAATTTTGAAGACACAACCTATGTGTCTGAAGCTGCTATTTCACCCATCTAGTATCCAAAACCGTGGATCTAGTCAAATCTCGCTCACGGGTGGTTGCTCCTGTTGGCAGGCACACCGAGCTGTACATATACAGACATAACAAATATCAATATGTGGTACTGTAGTGGTACCGATACATGGTATGCAAATGCTGACCCTCAAGTCACTGAACATACACGTTGGGAGTGAATCCATCATCTCCGGCTCAAAATATACCATATACGTAAAATTACAGTTTGGTCTTCCACCAGTGTAAAATTACGTTTTAGTCCCCGAGACTTGACAAATTACAAAACAGTCCCCAATGATTACTGGGGTTACTAACTGGACATTCATAAGTCATAATCCCCAAATTTTAGCCTGAACTCTCAGAAATTGCGAATTAGCCTAATTCCTCAAAAATACAAAAATATCTCGAGTTTTCCAAAACTAAATTTCTACACCTCAACCTTTCAAAATTTTAAATCTACATTCCAAAGTTCAGAATTTACAAATATTGGCTAAAACTTTTCAGAATTTACAAATTACAGAAAACTCTAGTTTTATTCTCAAAAGTACCTAACTTCCGATTCAGCAGATGAATTTCCAAAACAATCATGTATTTCGACTCTAATTGACCTCCTGAACATGAATCTAACCTCAGATTCAACAGAAAAACACCCATTCATGCTCAAATCATCAAAACCCGAATCAAACCCTAGGTTCAGCAAAAACTCATCAAATCACTTGATTCAAAGCTTGAATCAAGTTCATACAAGTCCCCTCTAACCTATTATAACATCCTCTAACATTCATTCATCAAAAATCATCTGAAAATTGAAATCCATTTTAAATTCGGACAAAATGCATTTTCATGAATCAATGCATGAAAATGAGTTATAAATGAAGAAAGGAGATGTTGATCTTACCTTAAAAATGGATCAGGAATGCTGGGGAGCCAATATGAGAGCGTTTTAGAGCAATTTGGAGAGATTTGAGTTAAAAATGAGGGAAAACGTCAAGTTACGAACGTTTTAAGAGCTGTAGATCAAAACGCACTGTTTCAACATTTTCAAAGGCAACGTACGTCATATACAATGACAACGTACGTTGTGAGGACAATTTCGAATACAACGTGCGTCATACTCAATTACAAAGTACGTTTTGATGGTGCATAACATACGTTATACCTCAAAATGTATGTCGTGAAGCATCCAGTAGCCTCGAATCTGAAGAAACACAACACAACGTACGTCTTACCATGGCAACGTACATTGATTATCTTCGTATCCAGATAACATATGTCATATCTCTACAACGTACGTCATGCTATTTTCCAGATAACGTACGTCTTCCTAACTCGACAACGTACGTCATACGCATGTTATTCACTCTCAAATCACATACATTGACATATCACATTTCCCAACTCGCATTGGACCTCCCTTGAGATTCGATGACACCTAATCCCTAGAAATACGTCCGATTATCCTCAAGATCAAATCAGACTTAGCCAGAAAGTTACAGTATTCCTTGACAGAAATGAGCAGAATATTACAAGAGGATACGTATAGTTTAACATCAATGCAGACATGAGGTAGTTTAACACCATTTTGGATGGTGATGAGGATTTATTTGGGATGCCAAATAGTCCTTTTGGTGGATTTCTTGTATGGTCTCAACCTCTTCCCATTGACAGTAATCGATTTATGACCAGTCAGCAAAATATCAATGGCATCACATGCATGAACTTTTGAAATTAAAAAGGGACCACATAATTGAATTTTTGTGTTCCAAAGAACATGATTTTTGGGTGAAAAATAGTAAACTTGTTGACCTTTAAAGAACTCACCTTTAATAACAAAGACATCAAATTCTTTCTTAATTTTATCTTTTAAGCCCAAACCCATTTCCAAATTATTAGTCTCCTTTGTACTAGGTGTACTCTCTTGTTGTTGCTCTTTTGGACTTTTTTGGTTTTTCGTTAGGCTCTCCTTAGCATTTAAGGGTCTTGGTGTGTGATTTGTGTTCAACATGCAATAGGACTCTATGAATTTAGCATCTTTATTACAATCATTAAACAAAGGAATTTTTAAATTGCTAAAGACATGAAAATCTTGTGTCTCACTCCTTACCCTGGTCAGGGTACTGGCCGTGGGTAGGCTGGGCCGAGCAGTTCTGCTACAAGTGAGCAGACTCGTTTATATCATTTGACATGCCAGGAGGCGCCTCCAATGCCACAGTGACTGGTACGTTACTTGTCTCTGGTATTTCTGCATATGTATTATTTGATTCGAGTGCATCGCATTCGTTTGTCACGCCAGATTTTGTAGAGCGTTTGGGGTTGGTTTTGCATCAGTTAGACTTAGTTTTAGAGGTATCTTCACCTTTGGGTAGTAAGATGCTAGCTGAATCTGGGGTTCAAGGTTGCATGATTGCCATTGATGGGCATGAGTTGGTAGCTGATTTGATTTTTTCAGACGTTGGGGAGTTCGATGTTATACTCGGTATGGATTGGCTTTCGACTTGGCACATTACCTTAGACTATTTTGCGAAGTAGGTATGTTTTTGACCTCCAGGTCAGACTGAGTTTTGTTTTAGGGGAGATTGGGACAATGTTGTCTGAAGCTATGTCTCAGCTGTCAGGGCAGAGAAGATGAGTCGCCGTGGATGTGAGACATATTTGGCTTTTATTTTGGTTGAGGTAGAGGGACCATATTTGGGAGTGGAAGATGTACCAGTGGTGTGGGAGTTTCTGGATGCGTTTCCTGAGGAGTTTTTGGACTTCCTCCTGAGCAGGAGATTGAGTTTTCCATAGAGGTACATCCTGCTACCAATCTGATATCGATTCCACCGTATCAGATGGCACCAGCAGAGCTGAAGAAACTGGAGACCTAGTTGAGAGAGTTGTTGGATAAAGGATTTGTCCAACCGAGTGTTTCACCTTAGGGTGCTCCGATTTTGTTTGTAAAGAAGAAGGATGGAAGCCTTCGTATGTGTATTAATTGCCGACAGTTGAACAAGGTGATAGTGAAGAACTGATATCCACTTCCGAGGATAGATGACTTGTTTGACCAACTGCAGGGTGCGTAGTGGTTTTCTAAGGTCCACTTGAGGTCGGTATATCACCAGTTGAGGATCAGGGGTGAGGACATCCCAAGACAGCTTCCTGGACTAGGTATGGTCACTATGAGTTCCTTGTGATGTCGTTTGGTTTGACTAATGTGACAACGGTATTTATGGATTTGATGAATAGAGTGTTCAGGCCATACTTGGATCGGTTTGTTATTGTTTTATCGATGACATTTTGGTGTACTCGAACAGTAGGGAAGAGCATAAGGACCACTTGAGGTCAATCTTGCAAAACTTTGTGAGAGCATCAGTTGTATGCAAAGTTCTCGAAGTGTGAGTTTTGGCTTGATTAAGTGGCATTTTTGGGACACGTGGTGTCTAAAGATGAGATCATGGTAGATTCAAAGAAGGTAGAGTTGGTACTTCATTGGGAGATGCCTAAGACCATTACAGAGATTCAGAGTTTTCTTGGCTTGGCCAGGTACTATAGGAGGTTCATCCAGGATTTTTCTGGGATTGCAGCTCCTATGACTCGGTTGACGTAAAAAGGAGTTAAGTTTATTTGGTCTGATAGGTGTGAAGATAGTTTTCAAAAGTTGAAGAGGTGTTTGACGAGTGCTCCAGTGTTGACGTTGCCATCAGGTTTTGGAGGATTTGCAGTATATTGTGATGCCTTAAGAGTTGGATTGGTTTATGTATTGATGCCTATGCCTCAAAACAACTTAAGAGGCATGTGCAAAATTATTCGACATATGACTTGGAGTTAGCAGCAGTTGTGCTTGCACTCAAGATCTAGATGCATTATCTATATGGGCAGACCTTTGAGATCTTTACAGATCATAAGAACTTGAAGTATATTTTCGAACAGCGAGACCTGAATTTAAGGCAAAGACATTGGCTAGAGTTGCTGAAGGATTATGATTGTACTATATCATATCATTCTGGAAAGGCAAACATTGTGGTCGATGCTTTGAGTAGGAAGTCGATGGGGAGTTTAGCTCACATCGCAGTTGAGAGACGACCAACAGTGTCAGAGTTGCAGAGATTGATGGAAGTTGGTGTTGAGTTATAGTTTGATGACTTTGGAGATTTGTTTGGTCATGTTGAGGCGAGGCTTGTATTGTTTGATCGAGTCCAAGAGGCTCTGAAGGAGGATTCTGAGATGCAAAGTTTGATCGATAAGGTTAGATCATTTGGTGTACCTGGGTTCAATATTGGTGGTTCGGGAGTTCTATGGTTTGGATTGAGGTTATGCATACCATATTTTGGTGGTTTACACGAGGATATTATGATCGAGGGTCACAACTCTACATATTCTATACACTCGGGGTATATTAAGATGTATCGGGATCTTCGAGAGTCCTATTGGTGGCCAGGGATGAAGAAGGATACATCGGAGTTTGTTAGCCAATGTTTGACCTATCAACAGGTTAAGTTTGAACACTAATGTCCTTCTGGGTTAATGTAGCAATTACCCCTTCTAGAGTGGATGTGGGATCGCATCACGATGGATTTCGTTGTTGGGCTGCCAATGACATCTTCTGGGTATGACTCCATTTGGGTGATTGTAGACCGATTGACAAAATTGACACATTTTCTACCTGTCAAGATGACATATGGAGCTGCACGGTTGGCAAATTGTATGTTGACCGAATTGTATGTTTATATGGTGTGCCAATCTCTATAGTGTCTGACAGAGGACCTTAGTTTACTTCGCAGTTTTAGGGTAAATTGCAGGATGAGTTAGGTACTTGATTGGATTTCAATATTGTATTTCACATACTCCTGCATATTTTTTTTGATATTGGTGCGTCACATTCATTCATCACTATGCATTTTGTCGAGTGATCAGGATTAGTATTACTTCAGTTGGACAAGTTGCTAGAGGTTTCATCACCTTTGGGCAGCAAGTTAGTCATTGATTCTGTTGTTTGAAATTGCATGATCTCATTTGACGAGTATGAGCTGGCAGCCGATCTCATCCTATTTGATATGGGTGAGTTCGATGTGATCCTTGGCATGGATTGACTTTCAGAGTGGCAAGCTACTCTGGATTAATTTTCCAAGAGGGTATGTTTTCGAACGCCTGGACAGACTAAGTTCTGTTATCAAAGTGAGTGAGACAGTGTTGTTCGAGGATATTTATCGGCTGCTAGAGCAGAGCGAATGATTCGTCGAAGATGTGAGACGTATCTAGCTATTGTATTAACTGAGTCCGCATAATCAGAGTTGAGAGTGAAAGATGTACCGATAACTCGAGAGTTCTCAGATGTATTTCTTGAGGAGTTACTGGGACTTCCACCTGAGCGCGAGATTGAGTTTGCGATTGAGGTACATCTTGGTACCGATCCGATATCGATTCCACCGTATCGGATGTCGCCAGCAGAGTTAAAGGAACTGGAGACCCAATTGCGAGAATTGTTGGATAAGGGATTTGTCCGACCAAGTGTTTCACCTTGGGGTGCTCCAGTATTGTTTGTAAAGAAGAAGGATGGAAGCCTTCGCATGTGTATTGACTATCGCCAGTTGAACAAGGTGACATTTAAGAACATATATCCGCTTTCGAGGATATATGATTTGTTTGACCAGCTGTAAGGAGCGCAGTGGTTCTCTAAGATTGACTTTAGGTCGGGATATCATCAGTTGCAGATTAGAGGGGAGAACATTCCCAAGACAGCTTTTCGAATTAGGTATGGACATTATGAATTCCTAGTGATGTCGTTTGGTTTGACTAACGAGCCAGTGGCATTTATGGATCTGATGAACAGGGTGTTCAGACCATACTTGGATCGGTTTGTTATTGTCTTCATTGACAATATATTGGTGCACTCGAATAGTAAGGAAGAGCACGATGACCAATTGAGGTCAGTCTTGCAGACTTTGCGAGAGCATCTGCTGCATGCGAAGTTCTCGAAATGCGAGTTTTGGCTTGATCAGGTGGCATTCTTGGTACACGTGGTGTCAAAGGAGGGAATTATGGTAGATCCGAAAAAGGTAGAGGCAGTACTTCATTGGGAGAGACCTAAAATCACTATCGAGATTCAGAGTTTTCTTAGCTTGGCTAGGTACTATAGGAGATTCATCCAGGATTTTTCTAGGATCGCATTTCCTGTGACTCGGTTGACACAAAAATGAGTTAAATTTGTTTGGTCGGATAGCTGCGAAGACAACTTTCAAAAGCTGAAGAGGTGTTTGACGAGTGCTCCAGTGTTAGTGTTGCCATCAGGCTCTGGAGGATTCGCAGTAAACTGTGCTACCTCGAGAGTAGGATTGGGTTGTATGTTGATGCAGCATGGCAATTTGATTGCCTATGCCTCGAGACAGCTTAAGAGGTATGAGCAGAATTACCCGACACATGACTTAGAATTGGCAGCGGTTGTGTTTGCACTCAAGATTTGGAGGCATTATTTGTATTGAGAGACTTTTGAGATCTTCACAGATCATAAGAGTCT
>CAODLS011302792.1:0-17218 GCA_948243855.1 Flueggea neowawraea | reverse complement strand
TTAAAATAAAAATATTACATTAAAATAAAAATTACCAAAAAGATTATTTTGTGAAAAATAATTAGACGTAAAATTTTAAAAATTACCAAAATTAGAAAGTGCAAGTTGATATGGAAATGGGGAAAATGAAGTGTTGGGATTGAATTGATAATTGGTGAAAGAGAAAAAATTTGATGGATTATTTTGATAATATTGATATTTGGCAAAATTTGATGGGTTATTTTGTTGGAAGGATTGAGTATTTTTATTGTTGTGATCCATAATTTTGGAAAAAAAATTGGAGTGGGAGTAATTTGAGAGTATGGAGAGAAAGTTTAAGAGTTGAGAGAGTTTGGGGAGAGAAATGAGTGTTTGAAGTGAAAAAATGATAGAAAAAAATGTGTTTAGGAGGTATTTATAGGAAAATAGGTAAAATTAACCGTTAGGGATTAAAATGATAATTTTTCAGTCCCTAACGGTAATATTACCGTTCGAGTAAATCTGACCGTTGGATCAAAACAATCCAACGGTCAGATTTTATTATTAAAAAAAGAAATGTCACATCCTCCTGCAGGAGGACGGGCTAGCGAACCGGGACGTAGTAACGCGTCCCGGTCCACCGGGCTAGAAACGGGGCTGATTATAACCGGCCTAAGTATTGGGGTCATAGGGGGTAATGCAAGTTTTGGGCTGCTGCTAATAAAGAAAAAAAAAACATCGATGATATTTAATAATTATGCAGCTTCTATTTCACCATTTACAATGAATTCTTCGGCTCTTGTCCTGCAAAAAAAAAAGAATATTTCAACTTTTATGGGGAATAGCACATGTAACGGCCCAACAGTGAATTTTGTCAAATATGAAATTTAGGAAAAAAGTGTAATTATTTAACTTCGTAGAGACCATCATGTTAAGCAAACTACACATTGAAATGTAAAATTGACATAAATACAGGTATGATAAATTGATTATTACCTATCGTTGCCAGTGGTTTCCGCAAGAGCAGTAGCCATCTTTGAAATGATGGAATCTACTTGAATCCCTTGCAATGATCTCCCTACATTCAATCTTCGAAATTAATGCTGTTACCTCATGGCAGTCTATATACATTCTAAGATTCTTAACAATCATAATACTGGTCCCTGGTGGAGTGCTGATTATACCGAGTGCAATAGCCAACTTCTCACTATGACCATGAACTATCTCAACCTTTGTGTGCTCATCTACATTTTGCATCACCATGCTTGTGTTAGGCACATACCCAATTTTCTTCATTTTCCCAACCAGATCATGCAGGTAACTGTAGATTTTTTTACTGAGGGGATGGGATTTATCTCCTGATTCAAAAGTATGAACCTTTTTATCAATCTCAATCCATGTATTAGCTCTCTCTTTCCTTATTCCCTTATTTAACATCAACCTCCTCACCTTTGCTACACTTTCCAAGTCCCCAACTTGTCCATAGAAATTGGACAGCAGCATGTATGCCCCTGCCTGCTTAGGTTCCAATTCAAGTAATATTTTGGCAACCCGACTAGCCATCTCTGTGCTCTTATGAGAACAACATGAACTGAGAAACGCAGCCATTAGTTTTGCATCTGGTTTCACGGGCATACTTTCTATGAAATGATCAGCTTCGTTAAGGCGACCAGCTCGAGCAAGTAGATCCACCATACATGTATAATGCTCCATGTTGGGAGTCAGTGAGTACTTGTACAACATTGTGTTAAAGACCCTCCATCCTTCCTGCACCAACCCGGCGTGACTACAAGCATACAGGGCACTCAAAAACGTAATGTTATTTGGAACCACACCCTCCATTTCCATTAAATCGAATGCCTTCACAGCCTCAATTCCAAGCCCATGTTTTCCATAACCTGAAATCAAGGAAGTCCACGAAATCACATTCTTTACATTCATGAGCTTGAAAAATGAAGATGAATCCTCTAAACACCCACACTTTGCATACATATCGACAATAGCATTCCCAACTGTTAAATATGACTCAAAACCATATTTAATCACCAATCCATGAACCTGTTTACAACTAGTACTCATTGCAATATCAGCACAAATAGAAATAACACTCACCATAGTGACAATATCAAGTCCAACACCCTCTGACCTCATCCTGTTAAAGAAAACCAGCCCAAACTTCCCTTCAGAGTTGCACAAAAGCCCGGAAATCACAGAATTCCAAGACCCATCATCACGTTCAGTCATTGTTTCAAACAATTTAATTGCTTTTGATGTCAATCCACACCTAAACAACGCAGAAACCATACTGTTGTTCGCAACAATATCTCTTTCAGACATTTCATCAAACACTCTTTGAACTTCCCTAATGAGGCTATTTTTGGCGTACATGTCGAGAAGTGAAGTCAATACAACCTTATCTCTGTCGAACCCATTTTTTACTACCAAGCAATGGGCTTGTTTTCCTTCTCGTATGGCTCCAAGCTTAGCGCAGGGTAGAGGAGAGAGAGGCGTCAGTTTTGTGCCTGTTTTGTGAAGGTGATGGAATTGAATTATTGCTTGATGATTTTGCCCTCGACTTGCTAGCGAAGAGATCCTGCTAACAAAGGATGATAAGTTCATATCGGAAACGGCAACAACGAAGCGGCAAAACTGTAACTTTGGATACCAGTTCCAAAAAAAGAAAGACTGTAAATTTGGATTCAGAAGAAAAGGTCAGGGTTGAATAAAACATTGTGAATTAAGTAGTGAAGGTCCATCTTCATCATATCGTGTTTATGTTGAAGTTCAATATGATTTGATGGGGAAAAAACTCAAATCTGATTTATTTTGGCTCATTATCACGTACATTCCCGATATCCATTAAGGCATCAACATAGACTTGATTATGACATTCATTTCAAAGACCATAATGAGTTATGAGAATAGAAATGAAATGCTGGCTATTTTCATCCAAGTTGAAATATCGCAAATTACTTATGAATTATTTATATTCGCGTAGTGGATTTTCGATTTCTTTTTTATGAAAAAAGTGACCAACCCTCTTAACACTAAATAAGCTAGGCTGCTTTCTTTCAATTATATAAGGGACAATTTAGTTGACAAATTTTTTTATTATTTTTTAAATTTTTAAAAAATAGAGATGAAAAAATTAAAAAAAAATTTAAATATTTTAACACTACGGTTTTCTTGGTACGATACCATTTTTGCTCACATTTTGGTTTCTGTGTGTTTGCGGCTGCAATTATTATTTGTCACCTTTTCTCTTATTGTTTACATTTACTTAGGTTTAATTATTTTTTGCCAAAAAGTCGTCTCTGGTTTGGGTTGCTTTTCTCAATTTCAAATTCAATTGTTTTTCAAAGTGATTTATATTCTCTGGTTCGTTCTCTGTTTCGGTTTTTCTATGGCCGTCACATCATTCTTCACGTCCTTTGTGGTACCTACATTCTCCATGTTCTCTATTTCAGTGAGTGAATTTCTCTATTGTAACGGTTTTTTTAGTGGGGTTTCAGCTTGTGTTAATGTTCTTTTGCCTCTGTTTAACTTGTGTTTGATTTCTTTTAGATGGTGAGGCCTTGCAGCGTTCCTCGTAAGAGCATTATTCTGATGAATGAGAGCGTTCCTGACTCAGTTCTTTCTTCTTCAAAGAAGACACGAGATGATGATGGTGATTTTGTTAGTGATAGTGAAGATAATATGGTTTTTTCTGTGAAGTTGAAGAGGATTAAGTTTTCTGGTGATACTAGCAAGGTTTCGCCATATGGAGTGAAGGTAACTTTAAATGTTTTGTAGGATTTTGATTTTTTTGCTAATTTTAGGGTTTATATACCAAAATTTTCATTCTATGTTTAGATATTTTAGGTTTTGCCTGCTTTATTTTTTATTTTTGTTTTATGTTTTTGTGATAGACAAGACATGTCCATAAGGTTGAGCAAGAAGTTAAAAAGAAGGTAGTTGATAAAAATGTAAAAAAGAAAAAAGATAGAAAAGGTGTGGTTCTATTCAATATTCCTATTTCTAATTGGGTTTACTCACTGTTTTCTTATATTTGTTTTTCCCGTGTTGTTCGGCAAGGTACGAAGAAGGTTGCTCAGAAGTTGGAAGCGAAGGAAAATGTGAAAAACCCAAAGAAGAAACTTGTGACAGTAGATGAGGTTGCCTCAGTTTTGCTCCTTATTTTTTTTTTCAATTTGATTATTGTTTAATTCATGTTTATCTTTATGATTGTTCTGCATAAGTTGTTTATCTATGCATTTGTTTGTTTTATGTTTCCATATTGTTGAATTGATGTTTGTTCCATTTTTTTGTTGTGTGTTCTTTCCAATGACGATTCTAATCCATTGGAGAGAAGATGCTAAACAAGTCTACCTTAGAGTAAAAGGTGTGTTTTATTTACGATATTCTTTCTTTGTATTCTGTTTTGGTTATTTGGTGTTATTTATTTGTTGTTAATTTGTTATCAGGAAGAGAATAAGAGGCAGTCGACTCCTTTGGTTATGGTATTTGCTATGTCATTTTCTTATAAATTATTTTCAGTATGTATTTTTTATATTGTTTAATTTTAGTTTTCCCCCATTCTACCATTTGTTTTTATAGGATGAAGAATTTTACTTTTTTCCTGAGCATTATCTTCCTGTTAGGATTAGTTATGAGGGTTTTACTCCTAACTCTACGTTAGATAATACTAGGCAAGTTTTGAGTCTTAGACAACTTGAAATATTTTCTGAGAGTTGTTTTGGGCATTTTTTGAGGTTAAGTCTCTGAACCTCCAACTCAATTTAATTCACAGTTTGTTGGTTAAAGAAATTAAACAAGGCAATGAGTATGAGTTGTGGGTTAAGGTTTGTGATCAGTCATTGCGTTTTGGTTTGGGTGAGTTTGGCTTGGTGACTGGTTCAAAAATTACTTCCAATGAAGTTAAAAATAAATATAAACTCAAAAAAACCAAATCTTAAGAAAAAAATGCTTTGGTATTAATAAGAGGGTTGCTAAGGGTGTGTTGGAATAAGTATTCAATTGTGGTAGTTTTTCTTTGACCGAAGATGTTATTATGCTGACTGTTTTTTACTTTATTGAATGCTATTTGCTATTTGGCCATGATATAAAAACTGCCTGTGATATAATGTTTGCATTGTTGAATCTAGTGGATATGAGAGTTGTGGTTGGGGCAAGTAGGTGTTTTATGAAATTGTTGAAGAGTTGAGGACTAGATTAAATGCCTGGAAGGAGGATGTTAGTGCTAGAAGGAAGTGGTTTTTTATTGCAATGGAGTATTATGTTCTGTCTTTTCAAGTTTGGTTCTTCAAGTGATGTCCATTTGTTGAAGTCGATTTGTGGATTATGTTGATAATGAAGTGCCAAGGATTTTGAGGTGGTCATGTACAGATAGCAAGAGTTTTGGTGAGTTAAGGACCGAATTATCTAGCCATGATGCTTCAACTATAAGTTCTTTTGTTTGCCTTTTGTATTAAATTTGTTTGCGAATTATTTGTCAAACTGTTTGTTTGTACCCTGTTTAGATTTTGTTTATGCAATCTAACTTGTTACTTATACTTTTAACAGTTGGGTTTGACGAATTTAATTCCAAGTTAAGATGAACTGGAGGCTCTTGGTTTAGGAGGCTTTTTTAATGACAGTGTTGGTGAAGATGTTGTTGGAAGTGTTAGAACCCCTAAATTTATGGTGCTTTTTCATCTATTGCAAATAAAGAAATTGATACTTTGTCTAAGGCTATGAAAAAGACTATTGCTAACCAATCTAAATTGTTCAAGAAGTTTTTTGACTTTGAGTTGAAATTTGAATTTTTACTTAAAAGAAAGATGATGTTGTTGATATTCGGAATGATAGTAAAGGTGATGATGATGGTTTGGATGATATTAGTGAGGAGGATACTGATAATGATTTAGATGGTGATGATAGTAATGGTGCTGAAGGTGCAATTTCTGAAGGTGATGATGATGCTGATGAAGCTGGTGATGCAGACAATCCCGAGTCTAAGGTAGTTTTATTTTTTTATCCTGTGTTGTTTGATGTTTGTGTTCTTGCTCTTGTTTATATATTGTTTAATTTTTGTTTATATGTATTTTCCTTTGGCTTTTAACTCGCATTTTTGTTTTTGTAGTTTAAGATCTAAAGACTTCAATTTTGATTTTATGCGTGAATTGGAAAATGCTAAAAAAGATATATTTTAACTGTTAAGTCAGAAAAGAAGATTGCTGAAGATTTATGTTATTTTTTTTATTTTTTTGTGTTGCATTTTGTTTTTTAATCCAGAATATTTTAATTCTTGTTTTTACGATTGATTTGTACATTCTTTTCACTTCATTTGTAAGATAATGTTAAAGAGGTTGTGAAAGAATTTGAACAAGATCTAGTTTTAGCTTTGAAGGTAGACCAAAAAAAAAAGAACTTGAAAAGACCGTAAGTTATTTATTTGTTGCTTGCATTTTGTTGTTCAAAGCACAAAATATTAATAATTAATTATTTTAAAGGTGATATGTATATTCTTCCCATTTTTTTTTTAGGATATGGAAAATGCTGTTTTTTTTTATCATTCCACAGCAAGGAAAGAGGCAAAAAAGGCCTGCTCTTTTCTTTAGATCACCCTCTGATATTTATTTTGGATCATCTTCTGAGAAGGTTGAAGGAGTAATGTTCAATTACCTTGTCCAAAATGTTCATTGGACAATGAGATTGGTGCAAACAAGTGACGAATGTAGCTTACCTGTGACTTTTCAAACTTAGTTTAAGAGTGTTCAAATTAGGGTTGTTTATAAAATGAACTTAAAATTTTATTCAAGTTCGACTAATTTAATATTGAATTGAGTCATGAACGAGTTTTTAATGAATTGAATATCGAATCGCTCACGAGCGGCCCATTTATTTACATCCCTACACCCTAAATTGGGTGTTGCCATGGTTTAAAACTTTTCTTTTCCATTTTTATCCCTTCTGTTGTTTTGAAATTACGTATCTGTTCCCCAATTTTTCTCCGTCCATTTCTAGCTCGATACAAGCAAAATATTAATTAGCTCTGAATATTTACATCTTCGTCCGACCAAATATAACAATAAATTACATCTCTATGGCATAGTTTTATCGTTATTATTGAATTGGCTCGGACAAGCATGGGGCCTGGTTTGAACATTCAGTCAAAACATAAGATATTGTCATATGTCATTGTTGTTAGGGGTAATTATAAAAAACATCCATGAAAGCTTTTTTAATTACTTGGTTATGGACGAGAAAAAATTTTCCCCTACGAAGGTGGCACTTCCGCACTTGCCATGAATATGGATCCTGTGCATCAGAAAAATTAGATACTATTTTTTTTTCATTTTTTTAATCAATCAAGTGCTTGTTTTTTCCTTCCTTTTCTTTATTAGTCTTTTTTTGACTATTTTTTTCACTTATGTCAAGAATTTTTCACATTTATTTTTTTTTGTTTCTTATTTTGATTAATTTGTTTGTCTTATTTTTTATCTTAATTTTTATTTAGATTTAAATTATCCTTTTAGTTGTTTATTTCATATTGTCTTTCTTATTGGTATATATATTTTTTTAATATCACACAAAAATGACTACTGAAAAAATATCACATTAAAGCCCAAATGAAAAATTTTATGCATGAAATCATACGGGATAGAGAATTCATTTTTTAAAAGCACAAAAACAAAAAAAAAATTGCAAAACAAATGAAAACCAAAATAGAAGACTAATTGAAAACCAAATAAAAAAATAATAACTAAATTGAAAGCCATGATACGTTTAAAAAACCAAAAAAGGAACTTTTAAAAAACTAAAAGACAACAAAAAAAATAGAAAGGATAAAATCTATGTATTTTTATGAATTACATTTTTTTGTGTGTTCTTTAATTAGTTTTGTTTTTAAGTTTTATTTTGTTTATTTTTATTATTAAATAGTTCTTTTAATTTCTTTTTGTTATCTTGTCTTTTTTTTTTGTTTTTTAATATCTAAGAAAAATGACAACAAGAAAAACTAAAAAAAAATAAAACTGAATAAAAAATTTTACCCATGGAATAAGAAAAAAAACTTGTATTTGAATGAAAGCCAAAAAAGAACCAATTAAAAACTAAAAACAAAGAAAAAATAAAACAAAAAAAATGGTGTGTTTTTTCAAAACCTAAATAAAAACTTAAAAAAAAAAGACAACCAAAAATAGATAAGACAAAACCTATATATTTTTATTGGTTACAACTTTTTTGTACAACATTTTCATAGTTTCGTGCGTGAAAAAATTCATTTATTTTTTATGTGGTTTATTTTCAGTTATTTTTCATTTCATACAAAAGAATAAAAAATGCGAAAAACAATCAAGAAAATACCAAATTTTAAAATTAATTTAAAATTAAAAAACTATTTAAGAGAAAAAATAATCAAACAAAGGTTATGAGTGTAAAAAGAAAAAAATGAGGAAGTAAATTGAAAAAAGTTAAAAAAAAAAAGATTTGCGTGCGGAATAATAGTGTTTTCCGTCCGAAGCAAACAAAAAATTGTTTTGCGGAACGAAGTCTTTTGGGATTCGACGTTATAGTGTAATTATCCTTTGTTATTAGTAAATTGTCTTGGCTTATTTTCATTTTATTCTATAAGAAGTTTGAATTTACCGAAGCTAATTATTGGTTTCGTAAACTTACCATAGTTTAAAATATTTTGCTGTTACTATCATATTGTGCTAAAAAAATATTTTATTTTTATATTTGGCTGGAAAATACATCTTTGTTAAAAATTGTCAAAGACTGTTGGTTTTGAAATATTAATTAGTACTGCTATTTTATATTAATTAATATTTAATTTATAAAGAAGGACGACTTTGTAATTAGCTGCTAATCTTATCTTCTAAATAACACCATCTAACCAAACACACTAAATTTATTAAACCATCATTTACCATACTATGCTCCCAAACACACCATGGTTTAATTACATTAATGATCCATGCCTTTATCTTGCAATGCCATAATTTACTAACCTACCTTACACTTCATCCAAGCACGCCTTAAAAGCCACTATCCAAATGATGGTAAGGGCTTGTCCAAAGTGGTATAGTTGAGGACCCAAGGCCTTTTATATAGTCACTACAAATATTTTCTAAATATTCCTTCTATCAAGAAATAGTAACACATATACCATTCAACGTGATATTAGTGCATTAGTTTAATAATTGTGACTAATGTAACTTGTTGAAATGGATGAGCCTTCGTCCTGTGAGCTTGCTTTGGAATTAGGGCTGAGTAATGAGGAAGTAAGTCTGTCTTAGAGTGAGGAGGGATGTTGTAATACCTCGCTCATTTGACTAAGTTCTTTATAGCATTTCATTCAATTTCGATCTGTTCCTTGAATGTTCGAGATGACGATTAGGTATTTGAGATGATTGTTAGGTGTTTAAAGATGATTAATGATGTTAATTTTGCAAGGTTGGGTGTTGTTAAGTCCCAAAAATGATTCGACGCATGTACGCAAGCAAAAGGTGTTGAGGAATGCTGCTAGACATGCCAAGATGTACATTAGCCTTGTTGAAGTTGTACATCATCTGGAAACCTTCAAAATGTACGTTGACAATTGAAGACGTAATGTACATTATACCTTATATGACGTACGTTGATCAACAATTTTTCAAATCTAAAGCTTCTGAACACATTTTTGAGCACCACAACGTTCGTTAAGACCTGTATGACGTACATTATGACCCCAAGATGTATGTTATGCATAGATTAACGTACATTACGCTCTGTAAATCATTGAAAAGGGGTGTTTTGATTTGTCAGTCTGTAAAGCCCTTCAAACTCGACCCCTTTGTCATTTTTCTCACTTTTTGCATTCAGAACACTCTCAAATCCATTTCAAACTCTCTCTCATTGATTCCTTAACATCTATAGAGGTAAGATCATGTTTTTTTTTCACCGTTTTTTCTTCATTTTATGCATCGAAATAGGTTTTGATTCAATGCGACGAAAGTGATGGTTGAAGAGTTGAGCTTGTTTTTGAATGATTCTGTTGAAATGAATGTTAGAAGACTTTAGATCATGATAGAATGAGGCTAGAAACACTTAGATTTAGCTTGCTTATTGGATATTTAACGTTGTTTCAAATGGGTTTGGTTATGTTCGATTTTTGAAGGATTTTGGAAGATTCGATGTTTCTTTTATGGATTTGATGATGGATTTATGTTTCTGAGTTTGTTTGAAGTTGATTTAGACATTTGAGAATGTTGAATTTTGATTGATACGAATTTTACGGTGTTGATTTCGGTTTTGATGATGATGATGAGTGCAAAACATCCGTGAAAGAGATGCAAAGTTACAGACTTACTGATATTTGGCCACAAAACACTTTAAGAGTCATTAAAGCACGTAGAAGAGCTTTAGACTGGCAACTAAGTCCATTAAACACGCTCAATGCACGTAGAAGAGTACTTCCAGAAGAGCAGTAAGTTGAGGCATTGATCGATGCAAGTAGAAGAATATCAACGCATGTAGTTGAACAAATGATCAGAGGAGTTAGGTGTTTTAGATATCAAACACATAGAAGATGAAGACAAGGCATGTAGATGGATTAAAGGTGAGATCTTGAAGAGATGATCTATGCACGTTAAAAAGGAAGTTACACATGTAGTCGAGCTGCAGAAGCAGACAAAGCCAAGACTCTCCTCGGAATTTGAATTGGAATATTCTTTGAAAAGTGTGTAGGCCAAAGGTGCAATCGTAGAATGTAAATCGACTACGCATGTTGAAGAAGAGTTGCGCATGTAGCAAAATGTCTGGATGAAAATACATGTACTGGAGGTTAGAATAACGCACGTTGATAAATTATGATAGAACTGCTTATGAACTTAGAAGAATGAACAAAGCACTTTGACGAATGTCTGGGTGAAATTGCATATTTTGTAATTTGGAGCAAGGCACGCAGAGCATTTGTTAAAGCATGCTGATGTCTTTATCAACGCATCTTGTTTACTATCTAAGCACGCAGATGAAGGCTTTCACAAAGCAGAATACACTGGAAGTTAGGCAACACTACTCTGATGGCCAACAACACACAATGATCTTTGCTGGTGTATTTGAAGAACGTGCATTAATATCAATAACGCATGTTGGTGACAGTGATATCATTTAAAACATAATTTTTTACTCTCTCACAATGGTTACTTTGAGGTTTTCAATGGTTATATTCTTTCAAATGGTTATAAATAAACGTCCCATATCAGAAAATAGAGAAGAAAGACACTTACTAAGTTTGCTATTCATTTTTTCTCTCATTTATATATTTCTAACCCATTTGAGCTATTTACTTACAATATACTTTCTGGGTTGGTGTGAGTTTTAAATTTGTTATACTCTTGGGTTGATTTTGTATCAAGTAAGGTTGTTTGTTTGGCGTAGATAAGTTTCCTTGTTGTGTCTTAGAAAAAAATAGTGGTTGTTAGTGAGCCTTAGAAAACTAGTGGATTGGTTTACTGGTTGAGTCTGCGAAAACTAGAGGTTTGGTTTGCTTGTTTTGTCCTGAAAACAAGTGGTAACGGTTTTCTAATTAAACCCGCAAAAACTAAGGAAACAGTTTGCTAATTGAGCCTACAAAAACTAGTTTTTTGGTTTGCTTTTTTTTTTCTTTAAAACAAGGTGTAACAGTTTGTTTATTAAGCCCGCAAAAAAACTGTTGTAAACGGTTTCCCTTCATCCACAAGTGAGGAGTTAGTGGATTGCAATTCTCCAATGGATGTAGAAGAGTAGATGTAGGTCAAGAGGATTGAACCACTACAAATTGAGGCTTTGTTTTCTTTCTCTTTTATTCTCTTTACAATACTTTATACTTGCATTATTTTGTTTGTGAATTGGTAATTTTATTGCTTCCACATTTATACTTTAATTTTACTTATATAAAGCTTTGTTATGTGGTTTAACTTGCAAAAAGTTTTAGACAAAGTTTTAAAATCTCTAAAACCATAATTCACCCCCCCTCTTAGAGTGCTATTCACATTGGGACCGAATAATTTCATAGGGTATTTTTGAATAGATTTCTGTCGCGAGGGTTAGTTTTTGAATTTTTAAGAATTTGGAGTTTGATTTGAGAATTCCAACTAGTTAGGGGGTTGATTTGTAATTTTGAAAACTTTGGGACTGATAGATAATTTTTTGAGACTTTGGGGACCAAAGTGTAAATTTGCAAAAATGAAGGGACTATTCTATAATTTTACAAAATACTTTCAAGACAAGAGTGTTAGATCTTCGATTGAAATATAATTTTTGACGTTGCCAGAGGTTTAAGATTCTCATTCGCGTTCCATGCATACTTTGTAATGCCACAACATCGATCTATATTTTACCCTAATATAATTTGTCTGCTTTTTGTCCCATTTGATTTTTGAGGTGCCTAACCATTTACTGTGGTCCGTAATTTTGGATTATTTGGCACAACATTCAGGTGAGTGCGATAGCAGCTCTAGACACATATGTTGTGTCTTCTGAATCTATATGTTTTTGTTGTGTCCGGTTTATATCTATAATCTGAATAACTAAAGGATTGACTAATCTAAAATATGATTTATGTGGTAAGTTAATATTTTGTTCTCCATTTTTTGGAATATGGATATATATATTTTCCGCAAATAAATTTCTATTCCGTTTGCTCAGTATATTAATATATATACGTATTTCTGGTAATGATTAATCTGTTGGAAAATAAATACAACTTCTGATCATAATTATTTTGTTATATTATAAATCAATAATTTTGAATATTATATATTATTATTAGTAACATATATTCTAAATAGTATGCTATACATATTATAGCGTACCCCATAATAAATTTTGGATATTAATTGTTTGTCCTTGTATAAATGTATATATGTATACAAATATATTAATTTATATGCGTATATTTAATTCGAAATATGCTTGGTTATATTTCTAATACATATCTGTCTGGTTCACATGCATGAATGCTTTAAATACTTTTGATAATTAAATCTGAATCTCTGCTTGAACATGTATGTTTGCATATTTGAATATGCTCATATTTTGTCAATTATTATGTCTGTCTCGTATGTCTGAATTTTGATAATAATCAATTTAATTATTCTAACTTTGACTTGGGACACCTAGTTACGAGGTAGCGTAGTCTTTAGTATACTAATGCTCTATCAAAGCCCTAGTTACCAGGGTAATATAGTGACATATGTGTACTGTATAGCACACACGACTCTGTCTGTTCTCTTGTGGCATCAGGCCATATGTCTGTTTTTGCTTCTGTTTGCTTCTGGTCCCGTGTTTGGTATTTATTAAAATAAATATTTGCTATATTTCTAAATATATAATTGATTATGTTTGAAGTCTGCATTAGTAATTCTGTGTTATTGATTATATCCATATAATATATTTTTGTTGTGATCTAGCGGAGTATAGCATGTTGGAGTCTGTGGCCTACAATGCTCGCAGATATACCCTTATGATCAGTTTCTGTTTGTTTCAACTTTGAGATCGTTAGGGTGTTGTGTACTATTTGGGGGGCCTTGAGGTTGTCGACTGTTAGCCTTATTGAGTCGGGTATTATTTAGGCTCTTAAGGTTGCTACTCTGTCTGTGATCTCGTTTCACATAGTTTCAGTATATTATGAGCGTATGATCAGTGATAACAAAATATGTTTTTGAACTCTGTATACATAGTAATTATATATTTACTTGTCTTCTGTAATATGATAATTATATGATTTTCTAGTATACTACTTATCAGATAAATATCTGATTCACTGTATGATATCTGCCTGATAAATAATGTCTTTTTGCCTGATCTTTGTATACATAGTAATTAATTATGTGCATATCGTCTGTAGATTGATATATATATATATATATATATGTCTAAATTTCTGTTGTACTATCCATCCAATAATTATTATTCTTGATTATGTGTTGTTTGTTTTGTCTGCGAAATGCTTTTGAAAAGAATTTCTGAACTACTACCTAAGTATACAAGCGTATACTATTAGTATCTGATTATATACGTGCATGTAATATTTTTTGAAACGTTTTTAAAATAGTTTATGTGATGTCTTGGAGACAATCTAAAGTGTCACCTTTCACTAAAATTTTCTCATCTTTTCTCTTTAACATTTTTCAGGTTATCTCCATTTTTACGCTCACTGATGACTTCTTCCTAGTAACAAGTACCTTTTTGTTTGAGTCCGATTTATATGGTTATATTATTTACTCAACACCAGTTGATAGTGGGCTTCTAGGTATTATGAATTGTATATAATTTAGTTATGAATGTTTTATACTTATTATGATTTAAAATATATATGTATATTATGTATACATAATAATGTTTTAAATTCGGTGATGTTATAATTTGTAATTGTTTGAGAATGTTTGGGTATGTAAAATAATTAGAAGTTTTGTTTTCTCAAAATTTGTGCGATCTAGCCTTTAGTTCAATTTGCCTTATATATCAGTCATAATTCATTTTTGAGTCGTGATATATATTATTTGTGTGGCCTGTGTTTGAGGCCACATAAATAGTTCGTATTGGAGGACATTGCCACCAATTATACTGGTACCCGTTTTGGACATTATTCTACGTGGCATCTCAAGAGTGGCCTGCATTCTTCCTGCACTTCTAGACGCAGTGCTTATGTGTTTCCATCCGAATTGGTCTAGTATTGTTGCTACCTCTTGGTGTTAAGGCAGTTCCAGCCTTTTGTCAGTGCTTATGATGGCGACACATGGCCACAGTCCGTTTGACCTGTCGACACTTTTAAGATGGCCCACTGATGATTTTGCCTACAATTAAAGGTTCCTTATCTCAATAGGTTGGTTCGTGGGCCTCAGCTACTTCCCATATCAGTTGCCCTTGACCTTGTGTCATGAAGGTTCGCGACCTGTGGTCATTTGGTTGTCTCCTATGTCTGTTCATTGATGCCCCTTCGATGGCTTCTTGCACACACTGGGGTTTCTTGAACTGACTCATCAATCCGCTTGTGTTCTTCTTTAGGCGATCTAACGATGGAGAGCAAATGCGCCTCTTTTGAAACGTTGTCGCTTATTCTATTTCCATGGCACATGGCTATTTGCTCTAATCTAATCGACACATTATGTTAGCGGATCTCTCCTCGTTTTCACGTGTCGGTTTACGACTAATCGCTTTTTTTAGTTGTATCGTATCAAGTTACATCGTTTCCATCTTTATAAATCTCTACATCTTTCCTTCTTTATGTATTTTCTTCCTTCTCCTATTCCATTTCATTCTGTTATTTCTTGTTGTGCAATTGACAATGTTGTCACATCACATGAAGCAGTGTCATCCGAAGAGGTTGATGTTAGTAAAATTACCTAGATAGAGAGAGCCCATCAAGAATGGATGACATCGAAGAGAAATTTGCAAAGTTATTGGATAATGAGCGTCCAAGACCATGGCATGTGATAGACAGGTCTCCCGAGGATGGCATGATTTCGGTGATCGTTGAAGATTTTTGTTTAGGCATGAAATTGCCCCTACCAGACAACATTGGGCATTTTTTTAGACAAATCCCAGTGTCACCTGGTCAACTTCATCCTAACAGGTGGCTTGATCTATCTATTGCAGATGTCACTGCTTGTAACATGGGTTATGAATTGTTGGTGTTGAGCCAATTTTGGTAACATGTAAAATCGCACTATGTTTTAATTATTAACAAAACATGTGAAAATTTAAGCTAAGCATATTATAGCTATTATATGTATTGGTTATACCCTATGCACGTAGCCTTCATCAATGCACGTAGATGAACTTAATGTATTCACTGGGTGTGTCAAGATGTGTTCTACGTACGTAATATGGAAGCTAAGCATGTAGATTTTTATTCATTGAAGACAGTAATCTCAAGAAAATTTCTACGCATGTTAAAAGGATACAATGCACGTAGAAAGTTAAATCCAAAAATAGTGGATACCCAGTGTTCTTCTACGCACGCAGAAGGAGAGGACTAAGCACGTAATTCCCGAAGAGCACTTAGTCAAATATTCATGCCATGCTTCAAGATACGTGAAAAGGAATGGGAAGGCACATAAAGGAATAAAACTGTAATCTTTAAAGATATGGCCCTTATGCACGTATAGGTAATTGAGCATGTAAAGAACTAAAGGTGCAAAGTTTGAAGGTGCTAAGTTTACACACGCAGAGAGAACTAAGCACGTAAAAAGCTAAATGTGTGAGCTTTAAAGGCTAAATCCAATGCATGTAGATGGGTGTTACATATGTAAAGCTTCAGAGAATAACAATTATCATGACAAACCTCGATATTCAAATGTGAATATTCCTGACATGCTGATGTGGTAAATCAAATGTGCAATCTTGAAATTTTGCAACACACGTTATTGTTGATGTCTTAGTGCGTAAAGAATGAAGTCAACACACGTAGTCATGTTTTAAAGCACATAAGAGTGAACATCTGAACATCAGTGAAGATTGAAGTTCAGAGATGATCACGTAACCACAACAACGCACGCATAACTCTGACTGAAATAAAGAACCTATGCACGTAGAAGTGACTACGTACATAAAGTTTGTGATGTCATTTAAAATTCAAACTTTTCCATTTACTCACAACGGCTCTTTCAAGAGTTGCAACAACTACTATTCATAGATTGCCTATAAATAGACGCCCCAGACCTAAGGAAGGTATGGCCACTATTGAGAGAGTGCCCAAGCTTTTCTATTTTTCTATTTGACTTTTTCCCTCCTCTTTTGAATTGATTTTCATACCAACTGGGCTTTGAGTTACATTTTTATTTCTTGGGTTGGTGTGAGAAACTGTTTTATTGATTGGTGATCCACTTGTAATCAAGTTTTGATGTTAAGCTTGAAGGGTAGTATAGGTTTCCTTACTTGTTCCTTGTAAAAGCAAGAGTTGCTTAGGTTTGCTTGTTTTAGCCTGCAAAAACAAGGTTGTAAAGGTTGCTTTTGAACTTGAAAAAAAATGGTGTTAAAGCTTCCCTCCACCTGTGAAGAAAGCAGATTGTTTAATGGATTCTAAACTCTCGAGCTAAGGCTTGTGGAGTTGACGTACGTCAAGAATGACCGAACCACTATAAATTCGGGCATTGTTTCTTCTAACCCTTCATGTCTTTAATTTATTTTAAGTTTGTGTGTATTGGATTGAAGGTTTTATCAGGTATTTACTTTGGTGACTCATGAGTACTGTGACTCAGGTTTTGGTTCAAAAAATGTGGACCGTTGATATTACTATTTAATTGTATCCGTT